>QANY01013656.1:763815-903815 GCA_003255025.1 Datisca glomerata | reverse complement strand
ATTCTATTTTAAAGCTTCCAACTTCTTATGTGAGAAAAAGAAAGAAATTTGAATTTACCAGGTTCATCCATAAGATAAGTAATTAACTCATCATACTCTATTGTAAACGGATACATTAAAGAAACGAATGATAAACCTATAATTATTTTATCAGTCATATTTTTTTACTAAGACAAATGTTGTTTTAAAACATACATTGTCTTGGCAAATATGAACTTTGGGTATTTCATATTTGATATGTATATGAGTACCATTAGCAGAAGACAAAGATTCTTTTGTATTCTTGAAGTACTTTGGAGGAATTAGTCCTTACTGCATACAATTCAAATCTACTCCTGAATCAACAAAAGTCATTGTTGTGAAATCAAAATCTTGAATTATTATTCTGACCATTATACACCACATCTTGATTTTGATATGATAAGTATTTGGATGAAATTATCATTATTTTGATTATTAATAATAGGTTATTCAACTTTATTAATTGAAATTGAGAATCTACTAGATTCTCCTAGTTTACTAGATTCATGAATTTTAATTGAAATTTTTATTAAAAGATTTAATTCTTATTTTATTTAAATATTTTTAGTTTATTTCCGAAGTTCATGTAGGATAACTTCTTTTTTCTTTCATTTAACCTTATTGAATTTTTTAAGGGTTTGTGAAAGGCTTGCCATATTGTTATACTTAGTATTTTCTTTTAAAATTACTTTCCTAAGTCTTTCTAGGTATTTTAGATTTTAAGTTTTCCTAATTAAATCCAACAAGATATTTTATTATTGTCCTTTATTTTTATTTAGAACATTAAATTCTTGACAACAACTATTCCTACACCCCATAGAAATGTTAGGAGAATCACTGTTATAACTAGAAGAGTTAGATTTTGAGGATTTAGGGTATTCGAATTCTCATAAATCATCACTATAACTCTCATAATTTTCTATTGACTCATAGGTTGATTCTGAACTATGACTTTCTAAATCTCAATTACCGTCTTAATTAATTAATTTTAATTCTTGAAGTATTTTATCAAATTTTTCAGATTCAATTTAAAATCCTGAAAAAAATTATTAATCTTATCAGATGAAGATGATGCAACAGATTTATTCATCACTTCTTGAATCTGTTTATAAGAGGAATGATATTTAAAGTGATTTTATCTGAAAGATTTATGAAAGATTTTTCTTTCAGAGTTTCATTAGATTCATGAAGATCATCAACCATATTCTCGATTTTGTCTAATTGTTTTCCTATTGTAATTAGACTTTGATTGGTGTGATTGAGTTGTTCAATTAATTTTTTATTAGATTCTTCTTCCTTTGCAATCTTGATAGGAGAAGTAGCGATTAAAGAATTTTTATGGTTAAGGTCCTTAATAGAGGATGATTCATTAATTTCTAAATTTTTTAATGTTTTTTTAACGTTTGAATATTTATCAATTGTGAGAGATTCATAGGTTGATTCTAACCTATGGCTTTTTAAATTTGAACTACTATCCTCTAATTCTCAAAGTTTATTATTAGTAAGATTTTCAAATCCTGAACAATTATTTTGGTTATCAATCATACCAGAATAAGATGATTCATTAGTTTTTAAATTCTTTAATGTTTCTTCAATATTTGAAGATTCATTAATTGTGGAAGATTCATAGGTGGATTATAACCTATGAATCTCTAGTTCAGAGATACTGTCGTGGTCAATAATCTTGACAGATGATTTAATTTCTAAATCTTTGGATGATTACTTAATATTATTTGAAGGTTCATCGATTGTGGATGATTCATCGGATTCTGACTTATAGGATTCTTCAAATTTATTATTGGAAGAATTATGAATTATATATGCCTCATAGGTAGATTCTAACCTATGGCTATCTGATTTGAGACATTATCTTTTAAAGATTTTAACCTTTTAAGTATGTTTTCATCAAGAGTTTTCTCATAATGAATTTGGAAATGTTTAATGAAATCTTTTTTGGGTTGAGAATTTTCTTGATTAATTAGGATTTTTTCAGGTGGTGGATAACTGATAGTACCACAATGGAATCTTCCTTGACCCATTTAGATTTGGGAATTACTTTAATAGTTTTCTCATAAATATATTTGATATAATTAAGAAAAAATATGCTAACTTTGTATTTTGGCATGAATGCTTATCATTCAACAAGTATGATTTTTCTTTGATCCATATTATATGAATTTCTGAACCTATTACATCTATCTAGATTGGCTTTGTCATTATTGTGTTGATTTAGACTTTTCCAATCTTATTTATATTCTTGGTTTAGGGTATCTGGATTCAAATTTTTTGAATTTCTTAATTTTTGTTCTAATTTTTGAATCCTAAAATTTTGATTGTTAATAGATAATTCAAGAAAGGAACTTCTATGGGTACTAGACTCGCTATACTCCCTAATTTGAGAATTAAAGGATTGATAATTAATTTTATTAGATTGTTTATTATTAAGGTTTGTCTGACTTCCTTGGGGACTTATTCCTTTAGGTTATAGACTTTAAATTTTTTAATTCTTGCTCTATTTGAATCATGATATCTTTAATCATTATAAATGGTTGATCTAGAAGAGGATTTAGAGTTTATATTTTTATTGAAGATTTTGGGTATATTTCATACCTCATGATCTACTTGATCATCTGTAAAGTTTTCAGAATGATCTTCTTGATCATTTGTAAAGTATTCAGAATGATCTTCTTGATCATTTGGAAGGTATTCAAATATTTATGATCTACATGATTATCTGCTAATTCAAAATGTTTTCATCCATTATGTCGGATATTGGAGACATTGTAGACCTAATGCTACCAAAAGAACTACTTCTAAATAATATACTCATGACTCAAGAAACTAAATTATTCTTATGATTGAAAATTTCATACTGTATTTTAATTACTAACCTTGTGATGACTTCTACAACCTCCTATTAGACTTCGCTCTTCTCCCTTTTGCCTCTACAACCACCCTACCCTCAGGATTTATGTATCTAAGAGGTCTTACCCCGGTCCCTGAAGCTAACCTAATAAAAACTGATACGTCAGCCTCTGATAAATAGATTCACAGATTAAATAAACAAATAACATAGAGAAATAATCAATTATAAGAATAACCAGCCACTTGGGTGGAGAGTGAGATTAAATAAAAGTAATTATTCATGTAAGAAAATAAGCAAACAATATCAACAATATAACCAACCATAACAGGCGGTGAACATTTTAATTAAGCAGAAATTGAAGTGGAAACAGTAATAATCTCCACCAGATTTGGCTCTGATACCAAAAGATGCGGAATTATCAGTAATTTAGAGAAGGGGTATTATGATAATTCTACGCCTTTTGGTATCAGAGCCAAACTTGGTGGGGATAAATACTGTTATTAACTGTTTTTACTTCAATTTCTACATAATTAAACTGTTCACTGCCTATTATGGTTGGTTATTGATATTATTGTTGCCTATTTGCTTACATGAATAATTGTTTATATCTAATATCACTCTCCGCTCAAGTGGCTGGTTATTCTTATAATTGATTATTTCTATGTATTATTTGTTTATCTAATCTATATGTTTATTAGAAGTGACGTATCAGCTTCTTTTTTGTAAGACCTCTTAGATACGTAAATCTTGAGGGTAGGGTAGTTGTAGAGGAGAAAGGGAGATTGATAATTTGGCCTGGTAGACCCAAGAATTGTTAACTGGGTATTTCTTGGAGTAGAAGGCTCCTATTTGATTTAGGTCCTAGGGGCCAATTGTTGAGTGGAGGATTCTCCTTTAGTCATTTTTCCTGAGGCTTGGGGCCTAGACCTCATCTTCTTGTTACCCCTACAAGAAATCACGAGTTAAGAAGCCATGTACTGAGTTATTAATACCTTTAATGAATTCAATATTAAATTAAAAATACTGAGTATAGACTGCCATCTGGCAAAAATTTGTTTTGAAGCAATATTCTTAACATCTTTTTCTAAAACATGTTTTGCTGTATACAATCAATTGTTTAAAGAAATTTTCGGTTTAATAAGTCATCTTGGAATTTTTGTATACATAATAAGACAACAGATAAATTTTTTTTTTAATTGTACTGTAATTAACTTGTGATTGAGACCATGTTCTAGATGTAAACCTAATAATTTGTTCAGGTGATTCTAGGAAAACTTTTTGTAACAAGATAGCTCCATATCCAATTTCAGAGGCATCAATTTGGACAATTTTAAAAGAATTATTAGTTGGAATGCCAAGACAATGAAGTGTCTTAACATGGGGCTTAATCCTTTTGATTAAATCAGTATGGATGACTATCCATCGAGGGAGATTCTTTTTAAGCCTGTCAAAGAGAGGCTTACAGTCAATTATCATTTTATCGTAAAAGCCAGATATGTAACTTAAAGATCCTAGAAATCTTTGTAACTGTGTTTTATCTAGTTACAAAGATTTCTAGGATCTTTAAATTACATATCTGACTTTTACGATAAAATGAGAATTGACTGTAAACCTCTCTTTGACAGGCTTAAAAAGAATCTCCATCGATGGACAGTTGTCCATACTGATTTAATCAAAAGGATTAAGGCCCACGTTAAGACGCTTCCTTGTCTTGGCATTCCTACTAATAATTCTTTTAAAATTGTCCAAATTGATGCCACTGAAATTGGATATGGAGGTATCTTGTTACAAAAAAAATTTCAGAATCACCTGAACGATTTGCTGGGTTTACATCTGGAACATGGTCTCAATTATAAGTTAATTACAATACATTTAAAAAGGAAATTTTATCTGTTGTCTTTTATGTATACAAAAATTCCAAGATGACTCACTATATCAAAAATTTCTTTAAGAAATTGATTGTAAATGAGCAAAATATGTTTTGGAAATAGATATTAAGAATACTACTTCAAAACAAATTTTTGCTAGATGACAGTCTATACTCAGTATTTTTTATTTTAATATTAAATTTATTAAAGGTATTAATAACTCAGTACATGACTTTTTAATTCGTGAAGTCTTGCATGGGCAATAACTTGATGGGGTCTAGGCCCCAAGCCTGGGGGGAATGACTAAAGGAGAATCTTCCACTCAACAATTGACCCCTAGGGCCCAAATCAAAGAGAAGCCTTCTGCTCCAAGAAATATTCAATTAACAATTCTTGGGTCTACTAGGCCAAATAACCAATCTTCTTTGGTCAACCATTTTAATCCATTTGTAGTCTCTAAACCATTTGACCCGAAATTGGTTATCAACCAACAAATCATCAATTATAAAAATCTCTTTTAAATTGAACATTCATTCGCCCGTTTTAAAAATCCAATTGAAATAGGGAAGGCTTATTTCCTTCCCAATTCTCATTCCGTCCCTGGACACAAGGACAAAACCCTCAGTTTCTACAGAGATACTCTCCTAAAAATAAAATCAATAAATATCAAACCCATAAATTGTGCATAAGAAAAAGATCATCTATCATTTCTTCTACATCCTCAGAATAATAACTTTGGAGGAATGGAAAATCCATCCCTTAAGGTTAAAATCCTTTTTAAATAAAAAATAACATATTATTTTGGCTATATTGATGTCTGACAAACAATTTCCTTGCATCAAAATAGTGAATTATCTCATTCTTAGTTTTTGAATTTTGAAAAAAATTTCAAAGTCAATTTATCAAAATGTTTTTAATATGGTGGTCGATCCATGGCCTTGTCTTTGAAAT
This sequence comes from Datisca glomerata, assembly GCA_003255025.1. Taxonomy (NCBI): domain Eukaryota; kingdom Viridiplantae; phylum Streptophyta; class Magnoliopsida; order Cucurbitales; family Datiscaceae; genus Datisca; species Datisca glomerata. The sequence goes on along the minus strand of QANY01013656.1, from coordinate 898,109 downwards.
ATTCCCAATCGAATTCCAACAGAATTTCAACCTATTTTTAAAATTATTTAAACCCTCAACAGTTGAGGAATCTTTTCCCCCAATAATTTATTTTGTAAATAAATACAAAATTTCATGGATTTTGAAGTGGCAATACGCCATTGAAGGGGAAGTCCTCACCACACAATACTATGTAAAATGGTGGGATAAATTCAGTACATTAAAAATATTCACTTCCATAAATGAAGAGTTAGCAAAGACTCACCCTCAGTTAAAGTCTCTCAAACCTCCACTGGCCTCCTTAAAAATTGAGGAATTAGATAACCAAGCTCCACAAATTAACCAATCATCAACTTCTTCTCAAGAATCAAAGCCTACCTCAAAACCTTCTTCAAAAGGCAAAATCAAGTCTAAAAATCAAAAGAAAAACAAGAGTTAATACAAAAGATGCTCCTTCTTCTTAGAGACAATACAAGCTCTGACTTTAAATCCTCAGTAGAGTCAAATCACCCAGTAAGGAATAAAAAGAGTCAATCATCCAAATCTCTCTCTCAGTAATTAAAGAGAAAATCTCATGTTCGTACTCTTCCCCAATGGACCCATGATCCCTTCCAAGATTCACAAGATCATTTTGATGATGTAGACCCCAGTGATGATGAATAGGGAAAACTAAATGGACCTTTGACAAAATGCCAATTTTAAAGGTATTATGATAACACCAGAGCACAATGCAACGATCATCATACTCTTCAAATGAAAGAAAAGGAACAACGACCTCTAGTCCAGGGTAATAATTATCAAGGACCAGTAACAATCTCTCCATCAAAATAACAAACAATCTCAACAAATCATGACAGCCAAAGAGATCAAGATTTCAATTATCAAGATTCTTTGTAATTTATCTTTTTGTAATCATTGTACTAGTTGTCGAATAATTAGGAAATGATTTATGATTTTTAACTATTCTTAGTCAAAAGTAGGCATGTAAAATGTTTTTTACTTTTGTAGAATAGAATAGTTCAGGTAAGTGATGTGTTCCCGATGAACTCCATTTTTCTTAACTATAAATAGGTGGTCGTCTCCCATTTTTCGATTAGAACTCATTTTACAACTCTTAACTATTTGAGAGATAAAACTTGTTTTGTGAGACAAAACCTTCTTCTACTCCTCTTTTGTAAATCTTTTCTTTTTTCTTCAACATTAAATAGTGAACGGGAGCACTATTTAATTGTTGCCCAATAAAACATTGTTTGTGTAAGTCTTTAATCTTGCACCACAATACAGTTTTTGTAATTATTGTTAAATACAATTTTTACTATTTATCTTCTTTAGTTCTTGCATCTATTTATTTGATTCCGCATATTTGGTATCAGAGCCAAACCTGGTGAGAAAAATACTGTTTATTTAATATTTCTACTTCAGGCTTGATGGCCTTTGATTTACCCTTTGAAGAAGTTTCGGACTCAGGTATTGATTTGAGTTTGGAGGAATTCAAAGTTGATAAGTTTATTTGTGGAGCTAGGTCAATTGGCTCATTAATTTTTAATGGAACTTGGGTAGAANCACATTACTTAGGTTTTGTGATAATAATAAAATTAGATGATATTTTTTCATTATTTATTATATCTAATATAATATATTATGTAATAAATGTAATTACATGATCGTTTCTTGAAATCTTAAATTTTATTAACATGAAATTCATACAAACATACACACAATCTCATACAATGATAAACACATACACATGTTCTTCGATACATGATTGCTTTGATGCTATTATGTGGGACAATGGTGGTAATTGATGTACTTATCTAGATCTGATAATCAGCTAAAATATTAATTGATTTATTAAATGAATTAATTGATTAATTAATTTAACTAACTAAAATAATAATTAATCAATTGAATAATTATATTGTTAGAGAAAATGGCATAAATGGAGAAAGAGAGAGGTATGGGTTGGATGGGGAGGAAAGTGGGCTCGTTGAGAGGAATGTGAGGAAGGGGAGGAGAGTGGGATGGGAGGTGAGAATTTGGAGAGGGAAGGGGGAGTTCGGGCTGGGTGGCAGCATATGAACTGAAAAATGTGGGGTTAAGAGTCTAGTATCTATTTTTTATGATATTTTACAACTAGACTATTTTTTATGTTTGTTATTTGACTTGATCTATTTCTGATGAAAGCCCATAATTTTTCTCTTTTATTTTGTAAACACTTAATCCCTTCAACCAAGTAAATATTAGATTTACTAATTAATATATATATATATATAGAAGAGATGAAATATAAGAGATGAAAGATGTTATTATTTGAATATAGAGTGAAAAATTTCTAGAAGTAGAATAAGATTAAAGAAATTATGTGAAAGCTTTGAAATAAATAAGTTTATATACCACGTCATCAATCATTTAGTGATTGAAATTTGAAGAGATGATATTGATTTTAATTTTATAGATTTTTAAATAAGATTTCATTTTTTCATTAATTGTATCATCATTAGTTGAGAATTTTATGTCTTTCCTAATTAAAGCTAGTGCTAGAATATCTTTATTAATCAAATTTATTAGCTAATCATTCCTTTATGCTAACTCAGTTTCTATATTTAATGATAAATCTCTATTAGCCAAAAGTATAGTCATTTGTACAATTTTCTTATTTATGCGAGTTTTATAATTGACAGTTTTCTGTTACTTTTTGAGCGGGGTTCTAGTTAATTTCAAAATTTTCGTTTTGTTTCGAGTTGTTTCTAGATAATTTTATTTTTCAAAATTTTCAAATTATATGTAACATTAATTGATTCCTAAATTTAAGTATGTTGAATATAAGTAAATCAACAATAATACTATTGATTTATCCAAACACCCCATCAATATCTTAGGGTCATTTTAGTCAACAATAATTAATAGTTATGAAAATTTATTATTTACTTAAAACTTTTAAAAACCTAAAAAAATAATCATACATTGTCTATTTATGTACATTTCCCTTGAAAAAATAATCATACATTGCTTGAAATGATGGGCCATGGTTTTGAGAAACATAAGGAACAAAGTTTTGATAATGGGCTTGTGCATTTAGTTTTATAGTATTTAATAATTTTAGAAGAGTATTATTATTTTTAATCATTTTTAAAGGCAATAGCTATTTAGTATTGACAATTTCTTTTATAGCCATGAAAACTTTTTTGTTTAAACTAGTATCTCTACATACTAAATAAAATTTCAGATTTTAAATATATTATAAATAAAGTTTTAGTTTTGAGCAATGAATATATTTAATAAGGGCTAAATAAAGTTCTAGATTTATATCAAATGCATTGATTTTTTCCTTTAGAATTATAAGTACTCCATTAATTACTTTTGAAAATTTTGAATATTTGACAGTCATTGAGTTATTAGCATAAGAATAATAACTTTTACGAATATAAACTAAGAAGAAACAATAAAAATTAATATAATATTAAAGATTAAATCTACTAGAGCGTAATCAGTTAGTTGATATTATCTAAATATAATTATAATAAATATTTTACATACATATGAGCATTATATAGTAATTGATGAATAGACACTGTAATAATTATTTATAATATCATGCGTACGTAAGTATTCTTAAAATCAAATATTTATTTTTAATATATTATTAGTAATTACTAATTTTTAATATATTTTGTTCAATGAAGTGACTTTCTTTTATTTCGAACAAAAAGTCACTTTCTTTTGCACTATATTATAGTTTCATGATATATTTTGCATAAGTTCATGATATATTAAACTATATTATTTTACTACATATTTTTGCGGTATTTTCATAATATATATTTTATAAGATTATTTCTTTAACAATGTATCTTTTGAGTCAAGCTCAACATGAATTTATTTATAAATTGAAGATAGTTGTGAATTCATTAATTTCGTTATTCTTTCAATTATTTATTTTTTAATATATAAGTTATTAGAAAAAACTTATAAACAACAAATTTGAGTGGCATAAGACAGAAATAACCAGATTACACAAATTAAATTCATATTAGTAATTCTATAAAACAAATCACATTTGAGATGTTTGGAAATACACATAGAGAGCAAGAGGGTTTATCGTATTTAGGGATAAAAATGTGTAAATTTATAAATAAGTAGATTAAAAAAAGGAAAAAAAGGAAAATTTCAAAACCGGAGTATATTTACAAAACAATTAGATTTTAAATTTTAATAGGTCACACGTTTAATTTTAGTCAGTCACTAATAAAAAAGGTGTAAAAATATAAAATCACTGTACTAAATTTAAAAAAAGAAGAAGCCAGTGGGGTACATTTGACCCTTGTTGACTCTATGGTAGCTATACCGCTGCTAATTATCAAAACATAACCAGTGAATAAATATTATATAAATGCAATTATAATAAATGTTTTACAGATATAAGTAAATACTTGATAGTAGTTGGCTTAAATAAATAAACATTGTAATGATCATGTAAATATCTATGCTCTCAGAATGAAATATTGGCCTATAAACTATTTTACTAATTATATTTTAGAAGACTTTTTGTCTTCTTATTTTAATTATTTACTTATTTTACATATTAAAAGTATTTGTTCATGGGAAGTTACATTAAAAATAATGTTATAACAATTTATCAATGTAGTTATATTTTATTCTAATAATAAAGAATTGTTTTCATATTTAAATATAATAGGTTTGACTGTGAACTATGGTAAAAATAGATCCTATAGTTATTAAATCCCAACTTCACTTTATAAATGTTTACCTATACTCCATTTGAATTTAAAAACATTGAACATGTGTTAATCATGGAGTTATTTAGAGGTTTTATAATATTTTAGGTTGTTTAAATTTCTTTAAATGCAATTGAATCAATAATACCTCCGTTACAAATCTTTCCTTATCGATATTCAATTTTTTTCATTTACAAAAACTTCTATCATAAGATTTCCCCTGTTTTTCATTAATCTAAATTTCTCTATTTTTTTATTTATTAAAATAATTTTTGGAAAAAAATTCTTTGTAGTGTATTATGGTAAGGTAAATTTTTTCGGCGGACTATTTTAAATATATGTTAATTTACTAGTAATAATTACTTTTTCTGTTTTGTGAATTAAATTTCCCAAATTGATACGTTTGGCTAAAAATCCTTTATATTTATCTTCTATAGCCGAGGCCTCACCAAATCCTCCGGTTTGATCTAGGGATTCTTAGGAAAAATGTCACGTAGAAAACTTATTTTGTTAAATTCTCAATAATAATAATAGTTAGGAGAAAAGCCACTTGTAGAAAATGTAAGAAAAGTGTGAGACTGTATTTACTATAGTAGCCGTAAACTATATTTATGATATATCTTATCTGATCGCTAAATTAAGATATTTTTAATTTTAAATTTGGAGGAGATTTGTTAAATTTTTCATTAAGATAAACTCAATTTTTTTGGTTATTTAAAAAATATTAGTTAAATACACGTGTGATGCACGTGATATGTATACTTATTATTTTGATTGTTTTTTATACATTACTTATTCTTGTAATTAAAAAAATTAAATAAAGATACATTTATTAGTAAATAAAATTAGAAAACTACAATTATAAATTTCATGTTTTTCATAAATCTTACTTATCAAAATATTTTTAATTAATTTCGTTATACTAGAAGAGCATCTTCTATATATTTTCAGTTTGCTTCTTTCAGTATAATGTTTATTTGATCTCTATCAGTTAAAAATAAATTTTATTCTTTTATTGATTATTGATTTAGTTTTTCTAATGTATATCTTAACGGAGAAATAACTTAATTTATGCTTATGTCTGAAAATAATTTGAAATTAGAAATGATAAAAAAAATAAAAAATTTGCTTAAGAGATACATTATTTTGAGAAATAAATAAAATTATAATTAATGATGCATTATTAATAGACTCAAGGTTAATTTTGAAATTGTAAAATAAAGAGTGGGCAAATGGTCCAAAAATGATTCTCGTTTTCATATCACTTTTAATATATTAAAGATGAATGGGTTTTGATTTTTTAATACTATTTTCCAAATTAATTCACATTTTTATCAGTAAATCTATGGTTATTATGATGGCAATATTTAGTAATGATGATAAAAAATTTTTGTATATACCTGTTATATTTTAACTACAAATATTTAGTATTTATTGCTATTCATAAAATGTGAATACATTAATATATTTCTATGAATATTAAATGGTAGAATTACATCTTTTCAATATATTAAATGTAAATATTTATACTCAAAATATAGTTAATAAATATTAACTGACACTACAAAATAAATTTACTGCTCATCCATATATATTTTGAATGCAAAATATGTAAATAATTTTTTGATTATCGATGAATTGATTGGCTCATTTATGAAAATAATAATGATGTAGTTGTCAAAAAATATTAAAACAATTACATGAACAGTTATCACAACCTATATAAATATTTAAGATATATATGTTTCCTATTTCTTTATTTTTTTTATACCGCTAATGGTCCAATAATTTATGAATATAATTTGCATAGACTTAAAAAATCAGTAAGTCACAGAGAAAGTTTTTTCAGTCCTAATAGTATGCTTAAAAATACTAATGACATTAGTTAAAAAACAACAACATCGGAGGTAACAAAGTAAAGGATATATCAGAAGTTCTAAATCTTTAGGGATGACCACTCATTACTACTATAAACAACCTAACATTTTATCATCAAAATGAAAAGACATCACACAATTTTTTTTTTTTGAAAATCTATCAAAAACCAAATGAATGGTATTATGGAAACCAAATATTAAGGCCAAACTAAATCACGTATTTTATTCAAAAATGAGAAGAAAAGCTGACTATTTAGTTCATGACCGAATATAAATATATATATATATATATATATATATATATATATTGCAAAAAAATAGCCAAAATTGAACGAAGTAGATAAATTATTTACAAAACTACACAGATGTAAATAAATTATTTATATTTCTGGGTTTTTTGCAAAAAATGGTCATTTTTATAGTTTGATCTGAAAGTTGATCATTTTTACCGTATCTATATTTTATTAAATACTATTAAAATGAACATAAAACAATTATATTATTATAAATGATTAAATGCCTCAAATATTCAAATACTATTTGATTTAAAGAAAATGGTTCAAATGAGATTTGATTTGTCCTTGAGTCACACTAGCCCAGTGTCATCAGCAACTCAAAAGATTATGGTTTATATTAGTATATGATTATGCCAGTAGAGTTCATTATGTAATGAAGCAGTATTCCCTTAACTATCCTTGATCTCTCTATTTTTTTCATCTCAAAATCTTTCTTTATTGTTTTTTCTTTCAATCAATACTAAAAATTATAGTAGTCAATTTCATTTCAATGGTCATTCCATTTGTTTTTTTATTAAAACAGAACATTAATTCAGATATTTTGATATTTCAATGTTCCTTCGGAGAAATATCTCAGAAAATATTAAATAATATAAGTTATAATATAACTAACATGTGTGTGAAAATTCTCATGATTCATAACTTACATAAAAAAATGAGTGATTTTCGCATAATAAATTTTTTCTCATTGAAATATTCATACGTAAACATTATACTAAATGCTAAAATTATATGAAAACTAATCAAAATAATCTAATTCTTTACTATTACATTTTTCTTTTTGTTTTCATTTTATTTGATAAAAATGTACTGTCGCAACGTGCTTACGACACGGAGCAGTGATTGTAAAGAAATGTTAAATTAACAACTATATGAAAAAAAATAGATATAAAGTTAGAATCACATGTAGTTGTAGAATGACGAAATGGGAAATACTTGTTTGGTAAAAGATGAACATGCAAAACACGTATAAGAAGAGAAATGAAAAAATGAGAAAAAGGTAAATATAAATCAAACATATATTAAAAAAGACAAACACAAAATAGAAGAAAGAAAACAAATTGTAAACAAAATAAAAAAAAAACTAAAAGGGGTGATATCACCCTTTATATAGCAGGGGTGATGTCACCCTTAAGATTTTTTTTATTTTTTTAAATATTTTTAAATATTATGTAGTTAAAGAAATAATTATTAAATCTTTTATTATTAAATAAATTAAGCAATATAAATATGTAATTGCATGATATAATTACATACATTTATATAAAATATAAAATTATAGACGATAACTAGTTAAACCGAATATCATATAAAAATGATCAATAAAAGAATGATCATTGATGATAACTAGTTCAAACAAGACATTAGCGGACTTTATAGCCGACTTCACATGAGGGAAAGTTGAATGGAAAGCTCACCAAATGGGAGAACGTGGAGCTTTGACACTCTTTTTAGAGTGGGCTTCACACAATAGAGGAGCAGGGGTGGTGACACAAACTCCATTTGGGGAAGTATTGGAGCATTTCATCTCCTTCGAATTTAATGCATCAAATAATGAAGCAGACTATGAAGCAGACTATGAAGCGCTGATCGCGAGAATATACCTGTTACAAGAATATGAGGTAACTACAGTTAAGATTTTTTGTGATTCCATGTTGATCGTAAAACAGGTAATCGGAGAATACATAGCAAAGGATGAACGGATGATAAAATACTCAGAACGGGTGAAGGATCTCCTCAAAACGTTAAAAATTTATGAAATCCAACAAATTCAAAGAACGGAGACTGGGCATGCCAATGCCCTAGCAAACTTGGGATCTTCATTACTCCTCCCTTACAGATGGAACGTTCTCGTAGAAGTTCTGAACGAACCAAGCATCTCGCTCCCTTTAACCAACGTGGCCGATATAGAAATTGAATGGGAGCCTAATTGGCAGGACAACATAATCCGCTTGCTAAAAAATAGAACGCTTCCTAAAGATAAACTACTTGCCAAAAAAATATGACAATGAAGTGTCAGGTACACAATGGTTAATAGAGTAGTATATAAGAAAATGTTTACAGGATCATACTTGTAGTGCCTACGAAAAAAAGAAGCTCAATATGTACTAGCAGAAATTTAGGAGGACGTATGCAGAAACCACAACGGGGGAAGATCACTAGCCCATAAAGTCATGAATGAAGGATACTACTAGCTTCAAATACATCAAGATGCTAAACAATATGCAAAATTTTTGACAAGTGTCAGTGTTTAGCGCCGTAGTCAAAATGACCCCCGGGGAACTTAAAACTGTGGTTAGTCCTTGGCCGCTCATGCAATGGGCCTTAGACATTGTTGGAACACTTCCCATGGTGCCGGCTAAAAAACATTTCTTGTTAGTTGCAACAGACTATTTCACTAAGTGGGTCGAGGCCAAAGCATTCGCCAGGATTCGTGAGGAAGAGGTAAAAAAGTTCCTATGGAAGAACTTGGTGTGCAGGTATGGGATCCCCCAGATCTTTGTATCTAACAACAGGCTTCAACTTATAGGGATCTTGGTAAGAACATTTTGTAAAGATTTAAAAATCACGAATCTCTTCTCCATGCCTTACTACCCCCAGGGGAACGGACAAGCAGAAAGATCAAATCGAGTCATACTTGATAACCTGAATAAGCGTCTAGAATCCATAAAAGGAAAATGGGTAGAAGAGCTACCCACAGTCCTATGAGCATACAGAATGACCCAGAGAGAAACAATGGGAGAAACCCCATTTGCATTATCATACAAAGCAGAAGCAGTCCTCCCCGTAGAAATTGGAAGCCCTACCATTAGGTCCGAACTAAACGAATAACAAAATGGGGAGCTCCTGAAAAATAGTCTTGATGAACTAGAGGGAAGAAGAGAAGCGGCCCTGATCAGAATGACCCGTTACAATCTGAAAAGGAGATCTTATTCTTTAAAAAAAAGTGAAGAAATGGGGATTCTAGACAGGAAAAATGGTTCTCAGAAAAATCTTCCAAATTGAAGGAAATCTCGGGCCAACATGGGAATGACCATACATCATCCGTAAAATAGGAGGAAACGGTTATTACCACTTGGAAACGGGTGAAGGAATGGAATTGCAGAAACCATGAAAGGCAATTCATCTGAAAAAAATATTTTGTGTAAAGAATATAGAATAAACATTATAATGAGACATCTCCCCCGAATTTCTTTCTCAAAAGTTTTCCATACAAAAACAGTAGCGTCGAACTTCTCTCCTCAGCCGGACTACTATTAACAATAGAACAAAGAGCCTAAAAAGTCTTTGGGAGGGGAAATTCATAAGTCCTACTCTCAAAATGAACTAAGGACATAAAAAGTCATTGGGAGGGGCAGTCCATAAGTCCTACTCTTAGAAGGAACTAAGGGCCTAAAAAGTCCTTAGAAGAGGCAGTTCATAACTCCTGCTCTTAAAAGGAACAAAGAACATAAAAAGAACAAAGAACATAAAAAGTCATTGGGGGGCAGTTCATAATTTCTACTCTCATAAGGAGCTAAGGGCCCAAAACGTCCTTGGTATGGACATTTCATAAGTCCTACTCTCAAAAGAAACTAAGGGCATAAAAAGTCTTTGGGAGGGGCAGTTCATAAGTCTTACTTCTAAAAAAAATTGGGGGCATGAAGAGTCTTTAGGGGCATCCCATAAATCCTACTCTCAAAAGGAAAGAAGACTAAAAATGTGAAAACACGCAACTCTGAATGAGCCCATTCCATCACAAAATAATTACAACAGATGGAATGGGGAATGGACACATCACATTACAATCGGAAAGGGAATTCCAACCTCAACGGATAGAAAGTATAAACAGTCAAAAGAGGTAAACATGCTTTTATCTGGGCAAAAAAATTTACGAGAAAAATTCTTAAAGAAAAAGAAGAATGGGCGCAAAGAAAAAAGGGGAGCTAAACTCTTTACACCTTTTTGAAGTGTTACCTTTCACAAAATAGCTGAGGTGATAACTCTAAAAAATCTCATTTAGTGTTAGAAAGCATGTGAGTTTCTTGGATAAAATTTTTTTCTTAGCATTGACTTGCAAGAACTCCACCTCAGGGTCAACGAAATCTTCAGGAGGAGGAACGAGAGGAATGCGAGGAGTCTGGTCAAACTTAGCGTCACGATACCCCAAAGAATATGCCATCTTCTCAACCATGTGGAGAATGACTTGGTATTAACCCTCGAGACCAGTTTCCCGCTCTTTAACCTCAGTCAAAGTCGCCTCGGTTAAGGTCAACTTCATCTCTGTTGTGGACAACTTAGCCTCAGCCTCAGCCAACTTCCTTTCAACTATTACTAGATTTTCTCCACTGGCTTCAGTTACCATCTCCGCTTTCATCAAAGATGCTTCCAGCTTCACCCGTTTAGTTGCAACTCTGTTTAAGTCAGTAGTCAAATGGGCATTAGCATGTCGAAACTTAGCCTCAACCCCTTTTAGACATTCCCGTTCAACGAGGACTACATCATGAACCCGGTTGATTTCCCGAACCCCATTTACGCAGCTTGCCAACTGGAGCTCCATAACATGTAAATTTGCTTAAAGTCTGTTATGATCAGTCATGGCCTGCCAGGAAGAAATAGCTAAGTGATTAGTGGAACAAACGCAAACCAAAGGCAAAAAATAAATGAGAACGGTTAAAGTTTTTTACTTGCATTAGACCATGACTAAGATCAACGACTTCATCCATAAAGAAATGCACCCGCTTCTAAAGATTGTCGTCCTCTACGGGTGCGCCATGGAAACTGGCAGGAGGTGAAGATGACCTTTGAACAGGCGAAGTGGGAAAAGATATGGTGTCCTCCCGACCCTAAATATTCTTGCTTAACGTGATTGAAGGATCAGCCGAGGAAGACGGTGACACAGCAACTGGAACGGGGGGAGGAACTGAGGACACATACCTGCTTGGAACACTTGTACTCCCAGTTTTGTGACGTACGCTCCTCTTTTCCCAACCAACGATCCCAAACAGATCACTCTTGAGACGCCTCGACATCTCCAACTTGTTGTAAGCAAAATTGAAGATTGCGTCTAATTCTTCGGCTTCCTTCTACGCATATTCTCGTTGAGCCTCAAGCTCCCTTTCTTCCCGGTCAAACTCATCTTCTTCCTGTTGCCATTCTGAAGACTCGGAAGAACTTGTCTGGACTACCCGATAGAAAAAAAGGAGCGAGGATCGTATTGGGGATGGCCCGGGGATCTTCTGTTGTAGAGGTTGAAAGGACAACGGACTCGACGACTGGAATGGGTCCGATCGTGACTTCGACCTCTCTCCTTGAGTCAATGAGATCTCTCCAGTCCTGTTCGAGAAAACTATAAGCGGCACGAAGATGGGCTGCAACGTCTTTCAGGTCAAGTGACCTCTTGTTCAGGTTAGAATCTGTAGGAAGAAACAAGATACATAAAAAAAGAAGTAGAGAAGAAATGAGAAAGGAGGAAACAAGGGGCTCGTGCTACTTATTGAACTTTCCCTAGGACGGAGGAATGGTCCAGCAGCCGTCACCGCCCCATTTCCCGTTGATCCAGATGGCCTCTTCATCCCAGCCTTTGTTCCCGGGTGGCAAATCAATAACCAAGCCTCACCGTTGCTTATTGGCACATGTGGTCAGATAATAAGAGGTATCGCGCCGCCTACCGAACTATACGGTGGATATCTCATCTACTCCTATGGAAAAATTATGCCTCCTACTAAAGGCTTCTATACCTAAAAGAATTCTATATGTATTAGGAGTGTATTGTGACAGAGCCAGACAAAATGTACTAAAAAATTCTTGAAATAAAGGAGAAAAAGGAAGTTTTATTCCTAACGCTATATACATGTGGGCTAAGGAAACTTGGTACGGAGGATTATAAGGAAAAGATTTGGGTATCACATCCCTAAAACCATAAATAACATCAAAGGGGAAGGCATCTTTATGACGGGCAATAAAACTATCAAATGCTTCCTGGTTCCTAACTAAGGGGATCGTAACCCAGAACGGGTTTTCAGCCATACATAAACCAAGAAAGGAAGGAAACAGAGGACACGAAGAAGAAGAAAGGAGATGAAGAACTTACATAGTAAGGATTAAATGTGAAAGAGAAAATGTGGAAGATTAAGGCCCTATATATATGTAGCGGACGCAAAAGCCAGGTTCAAAATGGTTAATGAATTCAAAATGAAAAATTTTGGCAGATGGCAGGCATATAAAAGAATACGTAACGAATGGATACGACCAATCTGCTTAAAAGGCAAGCCAGTGACGACATGACAGCTCGATAAAGGGAAACCTAACGGATCAGAAACGCGCATGATGTGAGAGTCGTAAAATGAAGCAATGCATAGAGAATGAAAAAAATGAAGCCCACATGCACCCGTGTCACGATGGGATAAAACAAAATTCAGAATAAATGAAGTTTCCAAGGAATGTGTTAGTAACTCCAGAAATGAGGCAATGATGGTACATTATCTCATTATTTGAAAATATTCATGACCTTTCTTGCACAACACTTAATATTTTGCAGAATAAAAGAGGATTCTGAATTGATGAAAATAGATCAAGAATAGACGTTCTCCAAAAAAATAGAACGCGTGCTGATAATATTCATTGCACATCGACGAACATCATCTAAACGTATTGAGGGGTAAATGAACAGGTAAAAAATACTTCACTTTCACGAGGAAGAAAATGGACTCACCCCGGACTCATGAGAAGTGTCGAGAAAGAACAAACGAATGATTGGCTGAAGTCGCGAGACATCTGGAGAACGGGAGATCATCGCCTCTAGAACGGGAACTGACATCTTGAGAACGGGAGATCATCGCCTCCAGAAAGAGAACTGACATCTCGAGAACAGAAGATCATCGACTTTAGAATGGAAACTGACATCTCGAGAACGGGAGATCATTGCCTCCAAAATGAGAACCGACATCTCGAGAATGAGAGATCATCACCTTCAGAACGGGAACCAACATCTCGAGAACGGTGAATTATTACCTCTTAAACGGGACAGAACATCAGAACGGAAAGTAAGGTTCAGAATGATAGTCAAGTGGTATTGATTGATTGGGTAAGACTGCATCACTTGAACAAGACAGATTAGTAAGTCACTAAGTGATTTTGACTAATTGGCTCGAAATCACAAGAAACTGCCATGTGATAGTGATTGATGGGCGGCTGACTATGACTAATATAAGATAAAGAACAAAGAAGATCCTACGACTGAGTGTTTTTCTAGATCTGACATCACCTGATATTTTGATTATTATTTAGTTATTCTTAATGAAACTCATGCAATTGGGGAAATATATATGAAGTCAATCTACTCAATAAAAAGCCAGGCTTTGAACTCTAGAGGATTTTTGGGATCATCAAGCATTTCTTTATGTATTACTAATACTAATACAAATTCCATCCACATCAATACATTTTTTCCTTAAAATTCAATTGATAATCATAAGTGAAAAATAGAATTATATTACAGTTTTTATTATGTATTATTATCCTTAGGAAAGGGAATAAAAAAGCAAATGAATTTTATGGTTGTCCAATGAATTTTATGGTTACACATTTAATTAAAACTCACACTCACATATAATATTTGAACCCTCATCCATTAAGCTAAATGTCCGTAGGAATTTAGCTTGGTGGATCCCTATGGGGACACCTTCAAGGGAAAATAAGGGGCAAGATGGAAAGGGCAAGGCTGGAACATCCAAGTGGTAAGAGGGCCATTGGGATCGAGGATGGCGAGTCTAACAAGTCTAAGACCGGGGATCAGGACCAAGGCAAGAGGAGCACGCGGGGTTGCTTCCTATGTGACGGTCTCCATCGAGCCAAAGAATGTCCAAAGAGGGAAAAACTTACAGCAATCGTGGTGCATGAATCAGATGATGAAACGACTTAACCGGATTTACATGTCATGAGAAATATGATCGATATTGTAAATACATTTATACCCTTGTATTATATATAAATATTATTTCTATAATTTTGTTGGTTATATACTTCATTATCAATATTTAAATTTGATTTTCAACTCTTCAACTTCTCAGTAGTTCTATACCATTAGTTTTTCATTAAATACGAAAACTCATAATTAATTAAATCTATTTCCATGAAATTTTAATTCAACAGTATTACCTTTTTATCTAACATCATTAGTTTAATGTTAAAATTGTATAAAATAACTTTTTCTGTGCTTAATATGACTTCAAGGGTATTTAGGTAGTTGCAAGTCATCTACACAAAGTTTTTCCATGGAACTATATCTAAATCAAACATTGTAATTTTAAATTTTTATCAATTAATATATATTATAATGCGTAATCAAACACGTCACTTATATTTTCACATCAATTAAAATCTCACGATGATCATTTCTAAATTACTGAAATGAAACAACCCCTCAATAATTTGATTTGCATAAATATATTTATTTTAATTCTAAGAAAAAGAGAACAAATAGTTGAGTTTAAAAATTTTACATCCTTAATACTAATTTATATAGATAAGATGGTTTTTACATTGATAAGCGTTCTCACTCATATCATGGTAGGGTTTGTGGGATCAAGTATTATATAATTTGTAAATTTTACAAAAACAAATAATTTATGCAAGAGATTTTCTTCTTCTATAAATGAAGTAGCTAGAGTGTAAACTATTTGTAACAGTCTTACAAGTAACATAACCCTCTGTTTGAAATAAAATTTCCCTCATCTTCAAGTTCAGTTCAACTCTATTTCTGAGAATCTATACCCATCATTAGCATTGAAAGGAGCATCCTTTGCTTGGAAAAGATTGGGAGGGACTATAACAACAGAAAATAAAATAAAAGGATATACATGGAAAGAAAAACTCATTGCTGTCTTTAAAGTTTACCTAAGAAATTATTGATAAAAATTTTGATTAATAAATTCAAGACTCTGGCCCGTTCGATGAAGACATGGTCAATAGATGTTTTAAATCTGTTTATGAGATCATCATGATGATAAATTACGCCATAAACCTTCTTAATTACAATGATATTATGAAAGAGTATACAAAACTTGTACATGCTATCTCTAGTTGAGAACACACGGCTCACATATGCATGATTGAAAAAGTATGCATTTAGACTCAGACATATGCATGAGACCAAAATGTCTCATACATGAGAAGACTTTAAAATAATTTTTCGTTATTAAAATAGTGGTTAACAAATTTTTATAACTCATTTGTTTGAAACCCTAAAGATCCAAAACAAGATTTCAGATATGCGATAAGAAATTTTATAAATTGAAACAGCTAGGATTTTCATAGTAGAGACAATAGACATTAATATTAATACATTGATCACTTGTAATATTTGTTTTAGTCCATCAACTATGATATTATTGCAAACAAAGCCTTTTATTATGTTATTCATTTTAGTCATAGACGTTAAATAGATTGATAAAATTGTTGAGTTTGCGGCATCTATTACTAAACTATACTTTTGCTAGTGTTTTTAATAATATATGCTGTCCACTCAATTATTATATCATTTTGTTTCACTAGTGTAAGATAAATAACTAAAGTGAAACTAAAAGTATTAGGTCAGAAACTAAAGTTAACAAAAAAAAATGTAGGGATGCCTTTGAAATTAGTATTTTAGTTCTAACTTCTAAGAAACAAAATAGTATTTAAGCGAGTAAACGGAGAGTATAGTACGTATCTATTTTCTAGAAAATAATTATAAAATACTAATTGCAAAATTTTATAAAAGAAAAAAAATATGATTTGCTTCACTTCACAGAATCTTGACATGAAAATATAATACTAATAAATTGACATAAAAAGTAATATTTGGTCACTAGACAGTCTACCAAGTTTAGGTAGGAAAATGACTAATTTTTTCAAATCAAAAAGTGTTTAGATTTTTTTGTAATAAAAAATAATGAAAGAAGGAAAGTATTAAAGTTACTGTTGGAACACATGGGACACAATCTTTTTTCTCTTTATTCATGGGTCAATAAACACCCACTCTCTTGTCCTTTGTTTTTAAAGATTGTTGACAAATCTTGTGTTCACACATAGCAATAGAGCATTAGTCAATTGGTAATATTGGCACCATCCCTTGAACTATTCTAATGGGTGCCAAGTGCCAACACAATTGAAGCCCAACAATATTTTTAATGTGTCGTAAATATGTCTCTGTCAATGTATTAATCTCTATGTCAATGTATTTAACTCTCAATTGGTAAATTACATCTCTTACTCATAAAACAAATTAGTGAGCTATTAATATTAGATTGTGTTATGAGTGTTTTTCTAAGCACTAATGACGTGACAATAAGTATCGTATCACAGCAGAGAGCCAATGACAAGAGAAACTGTCGAAGGAGAAGAACTGACTTCAACCGGCCAGCCCCAAAAGAGCTTAGGTCGCACAGACTTAAGCATATGCAAGCCAACACATGGAATCCGCGAAGAGAGTTCGGTTAACCTCAAGTACCAAGGTCATCATCACCCGTCGAAAGTATCAAACCATGTGGCACCTTCCCACGGGCCCAAACGCCTAATGAGTCCAATCTCCGTGAGAGGATGTCAGATCAGTCTATGATATGTCACATCAAATTACCATCGACATTTAATGTCTGTACTTTATGTCAAAGGTCATTTTTCTCCCGTCTTATCAAGAAAATGCAACATGTCCTAAGAAGCTTTCCTAGCACGCTCTCGAGACTTCCTCAACACCCTTCCTCTAGAAAAGCTTAAAGTACAAATACACATCTACTCGAAAGGGAGGTACATCATTTTTTCCCCTAAGGAAACTATGTCAAAATAACTCTAGGATACTGACTTAGGACTTAGAGGCTCTTAGGCGAGGCAAACACCCCCAATTCTCCTCACCTTCAGGTTCTTTATTTGTGTTTTATAGATTCGGATGTCAAGGGGAGCTCTATGCTAGAAGAGGATTACATGCAAACTCACTGTTAATGTTTTCAGCAACAACAACTGGCACTGTTCGTGTGAAAATAATGATAAAGTCATTCCTATTCAAAGCATTTGAAACTCTCTCTCTCTCCCATAAAGGGAGAATTTTTTTTATATCCTATACTGATGAAGTCTAGGACGAGAGGAATGATTCATCATTCCCCACAGTGAGAGAAGGGCCTTCTACCATCTATGATTACACGACTAAGGTGGAAGGATACGATGGTTGTAACCTCTAAGGTGACCTGGAAAGGGAGGAAAAACACACTAGTCATCGCTCAAATACCAAAGATATCTTGCATGGGAATGATCCTCCCCGATGACTTAAAGGCTCACCCCCGTAGTCGCCATGTGCTCACAAAATCCTGGGGGAGAAATATCTGGAAACTGACATCTCTCGAGGAAAAAGGGACCAAAGCAAAACGAAACACTGGATGGCGAAGCTCCCCCATAAAGTTGGAGGTTCTGGTTAGGGTCATCCTAAGAAGAAAAAAGAAGAAGCGGCCAACTGATGACACCCCACAAAACAACCACAGAAGTGCTTACGGCCGCTCATCATATCGTTAGGCGAATGAGGAGAGCAAGGATGCCGAAGAACGAGCGAAGGTAGATACCCCTAAAGAAATTTCTGGGGAAATATGTGAAGCTTAAGGAACCCCACCATTAAGGCAAAGATAAAGCTCAGAAAGAAAGACGCTCCCAATAAGATATGGAGAGTGGCAACCTAGGAAATAAGAGGCCCAGTCACTTTCGGTTCTCCGCTCGATCTTCTCCCCATCTAATCAAAGCAGAAGAAGCACTCTATTTTTAAATGGTCAACGCTAAGGTGTAACGAACAACATAGATCGTATAATCAGCTACATTTGTCAAATAAAAGGAGAAAATCAATTCTTCCACAAAGTGCCACGGAGTATTAAAAAGTGATGACTGGTACGACACTCTACCCCACCAGTCAGAATTAAAAAGTGATGACTGATATGACACTCTAGCCAACTAGATGGGATGAAAAAGTGATCACGAGTGCGTCACTCTAACCCACCAGTCGGTATTAAAAAGTGATGACCGGTGCGACACTCTAGTCCACCAATTGAGATTAAAAAGTGACGTCTCCCGAGCACCCTAACTCGCCAGACAGGATCAAAGGTCAATCCAAAGTAGGCGTGTCTGACTAGACATCAAGGTAAAAAGTAATGTCTGTAGAGCACCCTAGCTCGCCAGAAGGGACCAAGGGTCTAGCCAGAGTAGGCACGCCTGACTAGATATCAAGGTAAAACGTGATGTATGTCGAGCACTCTAGCTTACTAGACGGAATCAAGGGTCTAGCCAGAGTAGGCACGCCTGGCTAGACAGAAATGTAAAAGGTGGTGTTTGTCGAGCGTCTTAACTAGCCAGACGAGATCAAAGGTCAAGTCAGAGCAGGCACGCCTGAGTAGACATCGAGACAAGGGATTTCTACGGAGCACCATCGCTCATTAGAAAAGGATAAAGCCCTAGCTAGCTCCAGAAGCAATATCAGTTGATCACTTCAGCCCAGGGATTTATCCATTGCAGGGACCCCTGGATAAGTGATGAAGGAAATGCTCTCTAACCAAGTAGCAAAGGAAAGAAACTTAGCTTACTTTCTAAATCACTAGATTAGGAAAAAACTAAACCAAAGGAAGGTATGCTTGACTAAACATCAAAAGGTACACTCCCAATTCGAGTCAGGTATGTACTACCTTACCTCCCTCAAAGGGAGCATCCCACTAGGAAGAATCAAGTCTGTTTTGACACCCACTGGGGGTGAAAAAAATTACCGAACCGAACTGAAAATACTCAATTCGGTCGACTCTTTTAGATCCTTTTATTCAGTTCGGTTCGCTGTTTCAGTCAAACTGAAGTTTCAGTTCGATTTGAAAATTACTGAGTCTCGGATCAGTTCAAAAATTGCTGAGTTTTCGAACTGAATCGAAACTTATATAACAAAACTATGTTGTTTTATACCCCTTGTAATTTCTCATATAACCTTTTCAATACGCCATCGTTGCACTCCTTACTCCTAACATATAACCTGAAAAATAGGACTAGGGTTGATCTCTCTCAAATGGTGCAACCTCCCTTCTCCCACATTCCTTTCCTCTTTCCTTCTCCTCCCTTCCTTCTTCACATCTGCCTTCTCTTCTCTCCTTCTTCCCTTCTTTGGCTAAAGAACCATAGGTATTATGCAGCAATTATTATGCTCATTGTCTATCCTTGAATAGGTGAGGTTTTCTATTTTCATATGTCGAGGACATCTTGGAGGACGGAGACTACCTAAAAGTTTTTTTTTCAAAATAAATGCTAGAAATCAGCTATTGGGCAAATCGATGGTTATATGTTCTTTACCGTGGCATTGATGGTAAAAATCTTAGAGCAAGTTTTTTTCTCCTGTTTGATGATCTTGAGATTGAGATGCTGGTTTTTTGCCTTTCCATACTTAAAATCAGGAAAACCAAGTGATGGAATTGAAGGAAAAAGGAGTTGTTGCATAATATCTCTCATTTCTCCTCTCCCCTCAGTGTGCCTCCTGGAGTTTTAATAAAAAAAATTTTGGCAAAACGTAGAAAACCAACCGAATAAAAATTTGTTCTAAAACCCATTAATATCATTTGATAAAAAGTAAAACTAAGAGGAACATTATTGAAGATGCTGTTGAAATCCTTAAGTCGTTTAAGGATGAAAATCTACTAAAACTAAATTGTACAGGACTCTGCAGCTGAACCAGTGAACCGAACTGAACCAAACTATAAGTCACGGTTTAGTTAATATGAGACATACAGTTCAGTTGGTTCGTCATAAAGATGAACCATGAGTTTTGGTTCGATTTTCACCTAAATAACCGATCAAATCGAACTGATTACACCCCTAATGCCCACTCAACCTCAGGGTTAGAGCAACCACGCAACTCAAGACAACAGGATTTAAGATCTCGTCCAGACTAAAGTGAAGCTTAATGAAAGTAAGTGAAACTTCATCTACTCGAGGAATGTTTATTACTTAAAGCATATCTCGTGCAACTACGAAATATTACGACAAAGGAAATAAACAAGAGTAGAGCTGGAAGAAGGAGTCAAAGATTAAGAAATTTCATTCTCATAAAAAGGGAGAAAGGATTACAAATACGGGCAAAGAACAAATTACAAAGATCCATTCCTTAGGTAGATGGCTAACCCCCTCCTCAGGTAACTTAAAAATGAAAAGACCCTCTGCCCCACATCGGGGCCAGTGGTCATAAGGTTTCTATAGCTTTCTTGACTCTTCTAGAGGTTTTGAGATGTTCGATTTCTTTTCAGCCTAGGATTCATGATCACGACTACTTGGTTTGGTGCCCGAACCAAGTTGAGCCAAAAGGTAACTCAACCCACGAGTAGCAAGCCATTTATGAACTGAAGACAAAAAAGACCTCAATTTTTCTCATAATGTGAGCAAGGAAGGAAGCCAACACACCCGAGTTCGAGATTATCTCGAAGGATTCGAGTGGAAGGGTTACTTTACTCACTCCTAAGACATGCTGAAGTAAGTTGATGAAAGATCGAAATGACAGATGTGGTGAAATAAGGGAATGGTGGCGAGGAAGGAAGGAGATGGATTGTGGCCGATAAATGTGCTACATTACGAATCAAAGGTCAAGGTTACTAGCTGGGTTACAAGCAATTTTCAACGAAAAAGTTTTGCGACAAATGGGCTTTGAAACTATCAATCGGTACTTGACGCATACAAAGGGTTCACGACACGGGCTTATCGACAACAAGAAAATCGCCGTGAACGGATCACTAGCATCTTTGAGGCACAACATTTAAAAGACGACAGAGATGAAAATGACAATCATAGGAAGAAAAATCAAGAAGATCTCAAGATGAAGCCTCCAAAACATAAAAAAAACACACACAAGGGGAAGGATAACCATTCTCTCGAGGAAGAAGGAAGGAATGGGGGCAGGAATGAAGGTTTTGATTTTTTAAAGAATGCGAGGATGAAAAAAATGAGATGGAAAAATTGCATTTTATAGGCATAGAAGAAGGAAACCCATCATTAAAGGGGCATTAGAGAGAGTCATGATGGCGACCGTTGAGGCTCTCCTACCCCCCAGTAAGCGGCCGTTTCGTGGACCAACAAGAAAAATTTTTGGAAGACCAAACATCATTTTAATGAAACGTCAGGAATGAAGCGCACATCGGGGAAACAAACTCTTTTACGCGCACTCATGTGCCATTAATGCCTCCACTCTCGAGGAGATCAATGGCCTTAAATCGCAGAATAGGTGAAACGACGCATGTGGGTCACTACAAAAATCAACTAGGGTAGCTCGGATAAAGAAGTCTTTGAAATCAGGAGAATAAACCACCCAAGTCCTCGACTGTGGCAACTATTATGGGTGTTTTCCCAAGCACCAATGACAGGACTGGAGTAATATTATGGGTGTTTTCTCAAACACCAATGACAATGCAACACATAGCGCACCACAACAGAGAGCCAATGACGCGTTTAACTTTCAAAAGCTAATAACCAACCTCAATTGGTCATCCCCAAGGGAGCTTGGGTCGCACAGACTTGAGCATATGTGAGACAACACATGGAATTCACGAAGAGAGCTCGGTTAATCTCGAGTACCAAGGTCATCATTACCTGTCAAAAGTACCATCCTAGGTGGCACCTTCCCACAGGCCCGAATGCCCAATAGTCCAATCTTCGTAGTAGGATGTTAGATCAGTCTCTGATATGTCATCTCGAAGCCACATCGACATTAAATGATAGTCACTTTATGTCAAATGTCGCCTCACTCCCACCCAATCAAGGAAAGGCATTGTATCATGGAAAGCTTCCTCAGCACGCTCCCGAAGCTTCCTCAGCACGCTCCCGAAGCTTCCTCAACACACTTCCTTCACGATGGCTTAAGGTACAAATACCCCCGTCTACTTGAAAGGGATGTACGTCATTTTATCCTCAAAGAAAACTATGTCAAAATAACTCTAGGATTCTGACTTAGACATGGGAGACCCTTAGATGAGACAACCACCCCCGGTTCTCCTCGCCTTTGAGTCATTCATTTATGTTTTACGGATTCTAAGATAAAATGGAGCTCCATGCTTGAAGATGATTACATGCAAACTCATTGTTGAAGTTTTCGACATCAACAGATTGACACATTTCTTTTATTTTTTATATGTTAATATTTTAAAACATTTGATGAGAAATCAATCAACTGTTTATTTCACTCATTAAACACATAAAATAATGAATTCAAATTTTACTTAAAATAGATCCTAAAGTTTGTTGCCTAAAAGGAGTTCAAGAACTCTCTTGAAGCCTCTCTCCCGAAGCACCTCTCTCTCTCTCTACCCTAACGCCTCACGGGGAGAGCTCCCTTGGTGTCCCTATGAACCATACTTCCTTCCTTTTTGGTCCCCACCCCTTGTTTTTACTCTTTTCCTCCTCCTTCTTCTCTTTTTCTCTTTATCCCCATATATCGTCCCTTTCTTCATCGCTTTCTCTCTTTTCCCCCTCATGTTTCCTTATTCATTCTCTCATTTCTCCCCTTTTTCTCTTTCTCTCCTTCTTCCTCCCTTTTCCCATGCCCTTCTCCCCTAATTTTCCGCTTCCCTCCCCTCTCTGTCTCTTCTTTTCCCTCTCCCTGTTTGTTCTTCACCCTTCTCCCCCTCCTCTATTTCCCCTCATTTTCTTTTCTATTTCATTCTCTGTTTTTTCTCCTTTTGTAGATCTGCTATTGCATTTTTTGGTTTTCTGCAGAGTTTTTCTTCCGTTCTGAAAGGTTTTGTTGTCTTCCAGTTGTGTAGATTTTAGTCCACCAGTTCTCAGGTCCTTGGTGGGGTTATATTCTCTTCGGGTCGGGCAGCTTTGATGTTTTGGTGCTTCTTCTATCTGCTAACGTAGTCGGGTGTCCTAGTTCAGTTCAAGATTATTTTTCTTCATATAAATATGCTTTTGTAGTGTTAGTTGGTCAAGCCAGGTTTAGATGATAGAGGACCTATGGAACATTCCATATGTGCTCTATTTTTGTGTGTTGTACATGCACATGTTTCCTTCAATGTACGTGAGTAGATCTAAATGGGTTTTATCTGACACTTGTAATTGTTTATTTATATTTAGATCTGATAATTTTGTTTAGATCTTGTTCTGTTGTAATTCTGTTCATTAATGAAAATTGGTTTTTATCTTAAAAAAGTTTGTTACCTAAATGTATTACAACTTACCATTAATATTATTCAATACTTTACGTTAAACAATTTCTTTTTAATCATCTTAATTATTTAATTATGCTTTTACCATCGGCTCCCAATTTAACTCTACTAGACTTGGCGGTCTAAAACTTCCCGATGATAAAATATTTGTAGTAAGATTGTGAACTAGAATATCATATATTGAATTCATTACCATTCTCTTCGGTCGTCAGAATGACACACCACATATTGGTGGGCAATCAACTTTTATTTCGATACAGTTCACGTTTTTAGCTTAGTAAATGATTTCATTCCCTTCCGATCGAAATAGTCAAAATATTCTGGTTCCGGCATGAGAACGGAATGAAATGCGGAGGGTAAAATTTCTGGCCAAAATTTCTGTCAATTCATGCCGAAATGGAATGTTTTGGCCGGAAGGAGTTTGTTTCGCCCGAAATGGAACTTAGAGCCGGAATCCGAAGAAAACCTTATTAAATATTAGCTAAACAAAAACTTGCAAGGACGTTGGGCTTGACTGCATGGTCCTTCTCTATAGCCAACATGATTTGCTCATGCTCAATGAGCATGAATTCGACTCCCAGGTTTTTCACTTTTTTTATTTCCTATTACATTTTTTTCATTTTCTTTTCTATGTATTTTTTAAGTGCTTTACAATTTTATTAAATATGTTAGTTATTAAATTTTTATCAAATAAAATGAAAAGAAAAATAAAAGTGTAATAGAAAATAAATAAAAAGAATTAGATTTTTTTATTAGTTGTCATATACTTTTAAACTCTGAGGTTTTGCACTTCTTTTTATTTTCTATTACATTTTTTCATTTTCTTTTCTATGTATTTTTTTAATTTCTTTTCAATTTTATCATTTATGTTAGTTTCTACATGTTGATACTATATTTTGTAGAAAAGAAATAAAAAAAGAATTAGATTATTTTTATTAGTTTTCATATAATTTTAGACTCTCAGGTTTCGCAGTTCTTTTTATTTTCTATTATATTTTTTCATTTTCTTTTCTATTTATTTTTTAAATTTCTTTTCAATTTTATCATTTATGTTAGTTACTACACGTTGATATTATATTATGTCTGGTCTAATAATTTAAATATACATATTTTATTTATTAGCCTATTTACTAGTTTAAGATAATGTGTGCTTTTTTTGAAAAATAAAAAAAATCCCAATGTATAAAATAGATAAATAGACTAGGAACTAAAAATATAAGGAAAAAGTTCAAGGACTAAAAAACTAAAAAAAGAGTAAAATGACAGTGAAAAGTGAAGTCTTAAATTTGTCTCTAACTAGAGAGGAGTTCACTTGAAGGAAGGTCATTATAGTAGAGAGAAAGAGAGGTCTTAAGAGAGAAGGAGATGATATCTTTTTAGAGAAAGAGTGTGAGAAATAGGAGAGAATTTTCAAGATAGAAAGAAAGAGAGCTCACATTTCTATTCACCTATTCATCTTCTCCTATTCTTTTTTTAAGGTAGTTTAAATTTCTTGCACATTAGCTAATTACATTATTTTGTTCTTTATTCTTCATTCTCTCTCCTTCATGCTCTTATAGTGCATAGTCTTTGTTTCCTTTTCCATATATAAGTGTTTGTTCATCATTTTTCATCTTTTACTTTTAATCTTGAGGTTTATTTTTTGTATTGATAATTTTCTTACAAATTTGATAATGAGATGTCTTTGTCATCAACTCATTAATGAGGATGGTGATAAAGCCCATTGAGGGTGCAAAGTTAACTCAATATGCCTTTTAATTGGTTGAGAGTGTACATTTGATGTAAAAATCTCCCATGATAATTTCTCATACATAAAAATACATAAAATAGGGAGTTAAATATCTATATAAAGATTATGCAAATATTTGAGCTTTGGAAATATTTAATGTTCTCACGAGCCTTTTCATTTTTTTAAATCTTGTTGTTATTTTAGTGACACTTGTTTGAACTAGTTACCATCTATGATCATTCATTTGCTATTTGATTAGCAATAAAAGAAGAAAGAAAATAATGATAATTAGTGAACGAAGTACTCCAAAATAAAAAAGGGTATATTTATATCCCAAACAAAATGTTCCATTTTGAAAATTTATTGATCATTTAAGTGACACTTGTTTGAACTAGTTACCATCCATGATCATTCCTTTTCTATTTGATTAGTAATGAAGGAAGAAAGGAAATAATGGTAATTAGTGAAAAAAGTACTCTAAAATAAAAAAAGGGTATGTTTATATCCCAAACAAAATATTCTATTTTGAAAATTTATTGATCATTTTCGTAGCTGATGTCGTATTGGTTCAGCGCAATTGATCATTTTTCCATTCTTCTGCTTGTCTCTATCAAGTTCAGAAGGCTTTTAATGGGAGATTCGGTCAATACTTTGATGTTGTGGGCTTGGAAGTAGGGCCTCAGCTTTCGTGTTGCAGTCATAACCGCTAATACTAGTTTCTCCATTCGTTTATACCTTGTTTCAGCTGCTACAAGGCTTTTACTTACAAAGAATACAAGCTTATGCTTCCTTTGTTCTTCTTTGATGAGTACCGTATTGACTGCCCCCATTGAAACGACTACGCATAACATAAGTTGTTCGCCTGGAATATGTTTGGAGAGTAAATGGGGGGTAGTTAGGTACTCTTTAACTTTTGTAAACGTTTATTCACGGTCTTCATTCCAATCACTCACAGAATTTTCTATAATCTCTCGAAAAAAGGTTTGCATCGGTCCATTGACCTAGAGATGAACCTGTTTATGACGACCAATCTTCCCTTTAGCCCCTAGATTTCTTTGAGGTTTTGCTGGGACCTCATTTCCATAATTTCCTTCACTTGGTCCGGGTTTACCTCGATTCCCCGTTTTGTAATTATCTGTCCAAGGAACTTTTCCACTGACACCCCAAAAGTGCATTTCTCCAGATTGAGCTTCATGGAATTTTGCCTTAGAACAGAAAATGCTTCTTCAAGGTCCTGAATGCCATGTCCCCGCTTCTTACTTTTGACCAGCATTTCATCAACATAGACTTCCATATTTTTTCCAATTTGCTCGCGAAAAACTTTTTTCACCCACCTTTGATAAGTCGTGCCAACATTCTTTAGCCCAAAGGGCATGACTTTCTAGCAATAGACGCCGTACTCAGTAATGAAGGAAGTCTTTTCCTGATCGGGTTGGAACATCCTTACCTGATTGTAACCTGAGTAAGCGTCCATGAAGCTGAGCAGTTCGTGCCTAGTAGTGACGTCTACCATTTGATCTATCCTTGGCAGCGAGTATTCATCTTTGGGGCATGCTTCGTTTAGGTCAGTGAAGTCGACGTAGATTCTCCACTTTCCATCTTTTTTCGCACCATTACTACGTTAGCAAGCCATTCAGGGTATTTCACCTCTATGATGAAACATGCCGCTAAGAGCTTCTCAACTTCTTCTTTGATCACTTTATTCCTTTCAGGGATGAAGCTTATCTTTTTTTTTTCACAGGTTTCATAGTGGGTTAGTGTTTAACTTGTGACAGATGATTTCCTTTAGGCTGGACATCTCCTGTGCTACTGTCGCGGACACATCTTTGTTTTCCCTTAGGAATTCTATCAACTTTGTTTTCTCACTTTCTTCGAGACGGGCACCAATGTTTGTTATCTTCTGGGTCTTATTCTCTAAGCATAAAGGATGCATTTCCTCTCCTTCCTCGTACCTTGGGTTATCCTGTCCGTCTTTGTGTAATTACTATATATGCGTGGGTCCATCAACCTTTTCTCTGGCTTTTTCTTTGCAGATTCTATAGTAGTCACTGAACAGATACAAGTCGCGGCTTGGTTGCCTTTTATTATTTTCACTTTCTAGGGAAGGGTATTTCAACACTTGGTAAAATGTTGAGGGTACACCTTTCATTTTATGGAGCCAAGTCCTTCCTAGGAATGCATTGTACGAGTAAGTTGTTCCCAGCACCATGAATTCACTCATATGGTTAAACAGTTCTGCACTTACTGGGAACATTACAGTTCCTTCTGAATAGCTAATGGCTCCATTGAATTCGATCAATGGCTGTGATGTTCCTTGAAATTTTTTATCACTTATGGACATTTTCTTTACGGTTTCCCGATATAAGATGTTTATTGCGCTTCCATCGTCTACCAAAACTCTCCTTAATAAGCAGTTGCCAACCTGAATTGAAATAATGAGGGCATCATTGTGGTGCTCATCATTTTCTAGATCAGAGTCACTGAACACAAGTGGCGAGTCCCCGTTGCTAATTGAGTGCTTCAGCTGATATCTTTCCAACTCTGGCTTTTTGCAGTATATCTTCCTTTCCTTTTTTTCATCCCTTCTTGCTCGGTTAATGCTATAATCGTGTCGACGATGCGTAGGGGTTGTTTCCCCTTATTCTTCTTATCCTCTTCCCAATTTTCTTTCTCAATCTGGCCTTTCTGTTAATCTATTCTCACAAACTGGCTAAGGTACCCTTCTTTGATAAGTTGTTCAATATAGTCTTTGAGCTGGAAGCAGTCTCGCGTGTAATGTCTGCTGCTCTTATGATAGGAGCAATATTTATCTTTGTCTATGTAGCTAGGTTCCTTAGTGAACAGGGCTGGTCTTTCAACCAAGGTTCATCTTTGATTGTCTTTAGTATTTGGTTGACTGGTATGGTCAATGGTGTGTAGATCTTGTCCCTCGGGTGGATTCTGTCAAAATCTCGCCTCCATTAGGAATTCTAGTTCTGTTAGGCCTTCTTCCATCCACTCTTTCTGTTTCGTCATGCTTCCTCCCTTCACGTCTTGAGCTTCTTTCCCGCTTCTGAGATTCTTCTTCCTTCCGTTCAACCGTTCTTCATATACCTCGTTTCTCTTCCTCCAACACAATATAAGCACGTGCCCATTGAAAAACTTCTGCCATGGAAATGGGCTTTACTTTGAACACGTCCTCAAAGAAAGGCAATTCCAGGACCAGACCTCATTGGAAGGCCAATCTGGCGAACCGTTCATCGCAGTTCTTGATATTGACCATTTCATCTTTGAAGCGATGATTGTATTCTCGCAGGGACTCCCCTTCCTTAGTGGAGATTATCATTAGATGTTATGAGTGTTCCATGATGCTACGGTATGTTGAGTATTATTCTATAAAAAATAAGGAAATAGTAGCGAAGTTAGTGATTGAGTGCATTGGTAAGGAGTGGTACTACTTCAAAGCCATCCCGTTTAAGCAG
This sequence comes from Datisca glomerata, assembly GCA_003255025.1. Taxonomy (NCBI): domain Eukaryota; kingdom Viridiplantae; phylum Streptophyta; class Magnoliopsida; order Cucurbitales; family Datiscaceae; genus Datisca; species Datisca glomerata. Next base: position 868,860 of record QANY01013656.1, on the reverse strand, counting down.
GTGGGGAACATTCTACACATCATCTTGTCATCATTTTGGTACAGCGCCATGTCCTGTTTGAATCGTCGGAGATGGTCTGCAGGATTAGACTTTCCTTCGTAATATTTGAACCTGGGCACGGTGAATTTTTTGGGTACGGGTATTGCTTGAACTTCTGCGCCTAACAGTTTCCTAATAAGAGACTCGAGGTACCTTTTTCATGTACTCCCGAGATTTCTTATCTCTAGCATCTTTTGGTTGAACAGCTCCTCGACTGCTTCTTTTGACATGATTTAGGGTGGCCAAACCTCTCCCGTAGTTTTCTTCACAAGATTTCGCTATTGGAATTCTTCTTATCGTCGTATGATCCTGTCATTCTCGCGGTCCCCTTGCCTTTCGTCTCATTGCTCACCCTCAAAGTGGGTTTCATATTCATCATCAGTCACCCGTTGGCTTACTTCTGCTCGTGTTTTCGCGAGTTCTTATTGTAACATGTTGATTTTCTCTTGCACATTCTACCATGCATTATGCATCACTTCAGTATTCCTTCTTTCCATCTCGTGCATCCCGTTAAGAATCTTCTATAGCATTCTCGTGGGCGGGGTCGATTAATATGCATGCTCGTCTTTATTTCTAGGCCTGTTGTTTCCATTTAGAGTCGTGTTAGATTTGCTTCAGGTATGTTTATGATTTTTTAGGGTAGGTATCTTGAGCCTTTTTATCAAGCTCTCAGGGAAAGCACCAAAATGTAAAGGATTTTTCTCGTCCTCCTCAAGATTAAGAGAAAAATATATTGATGTGGATGAAAATTGTATTTGCATTTACGATACGTAAAAAAATGCTTAATGATCCCAAAAATCCTCTATAGTTCAANAATCTCTCTCTCTCTCTCTCTCTCTCTATATATATATATATATATATATATATCCCCAATTACATGCGTAAAAATAACCAAATAATAATCAAAATATCAGGTGATGTTAGGTCTAGCATAACACCCATTCGTGGGATCTTCTTTCTTCTTTATCTTACATCTGTCACACTCAGCCGCCCATCAATCACTATCACATAGCAGTTCCATGTGGTTCCGAGCTAATTAGTCAGAATCACTTAATGACTAACCAATCTATCTTGTCCAAATGATGCAGTCTTACCTAATCAATTATGGCCACTTGACTGTCAGTCTAAACCCTCATTTCTGTTCTGATGTTCTGTCCCGTCCAAGAGGTAATGATTCCCCGTTCTCGAGATGCCAGTCTCCTTTTTGGAGGCAATGATCTCCCATTCTTGAGATGTCGGTTCCCGTTCAGGAGGCAATGATCTCCCATTCTCGAGATGTCAGTTCCCGTTTTGGAGGTGATGATCTCCCGTTCTCGAGATGTCAGTTTCTGTTCTGGAGGCGATGATCTCCGATTCTCGAGATGTCTTGCGACTTAAGCCAATCATCCGTTTCTACTTTCTCGACGCTTCTCATGAGTACGGGGTGAGTCCCTTTTGTTCCCCGTGACAGTGAAGTATTTTTTACTAATTCAACGGGCATTTAGCTTAATGGATGAGGTTCAAATATTACATGTGAGTGTGAGTTTTAATTAAGTGGGTAACCATAAAACTCATTTTCCTTTTTATTCCCTTCCTAAGGATAATAATACATAATGAAAACTGTGATATAATTCTATTTTTCACTTATGATTAGCAACTGAATTTTATCAAATTTATAATGAAACTAAACTGAATCATGAATTGTATAGTCAAATTAAAATTTATCAAATTTATAATGAAACTAAACTGAATCATGAATTGTATAGTCAAATTAAAATTTATCAATTTTATAATCGACTTGAACCATAATTTATCAATTTTACAATCGAATAACACTAACATTCATCAATTTTATAATCAAACAAAAATGAAATTAATTTTTTTGTAACGGAATTAAAATGAATTGTCAATTTTATAATTGAATAATCAAACTAAAAACATCAATTTTACGCCTTAACCAAACTGAATCGTCAATTTTATAATCGAGTAACTAATACTAAAATTCATCAATTTTATAATTGAACCAAATTAGAATTCATCAAATCAAACAGAATCATCAATTGAAAACCAAAACTAAAATTCATCAATTTAACATTTGAATAACACTAAAACTCATCAATTTTATAGCCAAATAGATCTTAAATTCATTAATTATACAATCAAATCAAACTGGATCGTCATTTTGATAGTTGAATAACTAAACTATAGTTCCTTAGTTTTACAATCGAACCAAATTGGATCGTCAATTTTATAATAGAAATAATCAAACTAAAATTCATCGATTTTATTAGGTTTATAAGAAATTAACCATTTTGTTGACTTTTTCAGAGAGAGTGATTATAACATAACTCTTGATCTCCATTGTAATAGTTCGGTGAAGAGGGAGAAGTGAATGATGATAATAAAATTATTTTGAATAGAAAAAAGAAAAATTGAAGAATAGCCTTTTAGTTCCAAAACAAACAAAAAATAATATGAGTACCCATTGGGTATACTCATGTCTTAATGAGTATTACTCATACAACCCATAAAATTTAACATAAGTATGGATTGAGTATGAGTAATAAAAATCTAACGTGTGAATTTAATGGGTAAACTCAAACTCACCACTTGACTTCTCTACTCATACTAAACGTTAGAGTTAGATTAAAAGTTGTTTCACACACTTATTCCCCGCCCCCTACTATGACAGTTAATGATTAATAATAATTCTATGCTTTAAGAGTGTTATTATATATATTTGTTTCATCAAATACATTATCAGTTATTATGAAATTGAAAAGCATAAAGGAAATACTATATTTATGATTGGTATCTCAAATTATACATAATTAACATTTTAAACCCAAATAAACTTAGATCAACCTAGAACTGATTTTTAACTTACGATAAACGACACATTTCTTGTAGCCTTGTTGAACACTACGTGTTATATCTAAAAATGAGTACCACTACCTAGACGGACCGTTTTCACTAATATTAATTACTGATTAATGTTAGTGTTATACCTGAAATTTGTAAGGCACAGTAATCATATTGTATTTAGAGATCTCACGCACAAAGGATGAGACATAACTCAAATGCTACTAGCGCGCACATGAGAGTGCATACTTTCCCGATCCTTCCATGCTTAAGTCAATGTTTTAGTAAAAAAAATGAGTAAAATGTCTATAAGGTTGAGATGAACTTACTTTCAAACTCTTAAACAAAAGAATTCAAATTGACTAGGAGTGTAGTTTTTATAAGGGAGATTGTTGACATTGACACTAGACCTAATTTGATGCTTGTCAAATGGATTATCTAAATGTTATTGATGGATGGATGACCGTGTTTAATGGTGCGTGAGTTTTGGGGACATGTCAATTGTTTTCAGTCACATGTAAAGCTTAATACCATCATAATGAGGAGCTCAGACCTAAAAGGCTATCCACATGGTCAATATGAGGAGTCTCATTAGCAAGCTTTAGGTACCATACGTTAAAAGAGTTATGTCTTCATTTTCGGTCAAGATAAGAAAGAAAACAGAGAGAATGAAGAAGAAGATGTTGGAGAATGTTTTCTGTCTATTGAATTCTGTTTTTCTAACCTATTACAAGGAATAGAGTAAGATATATATATTACATACAATAATGAATTTCTAAGACCAATTAATGAGCTAGTTAGATTAGGTAATGATTGGATAATCATTGATCCAGTCATTACTCAATCTAAAGGGGAAGGGACCCGTGAGATAGGAGGTTAGCTAGGGAATATTCTAGAAGACTAGTGTTGCATTTCTATTGGATGGAGGCTGTTTTCCAATGAGAAGCAAGAATCAAATAACTATAATTTTTTATGAGTTGAGCCAATTACAATGTGTTTGGTGGAAGTAGATGAATTGTTCTGTGGCGCTCCATTTGGGCAATGATGTGGTAAAGTAGGAGCCAAGTCATCACTGTCTAAAATATATTGGCCAATACCCCCCTCAAGCGATATGGGGAAGCAGTCAGATGAAGCTTGGAAATAAGAATACTGAACTGAGATGACAGTAGATTGGTGAGGATGTCTGCGACTTGTGAAATAGAAGGGATATAGCACATTTCCAGTTGCTTAGAAAGGATATTCTCTCTGATAAAATGGATGTCGAGTTCAATATGCTTCGACCTAGAATGGAACACAGGGTTGCAGGCAAGAGCATTTGCACTCTGGGTGTCACACCAGATAATGGGAGTAGAAGACAGTAAGAGTTTTAATTCTGTAAAGAGAGATTTAAGCCACAAGATTTCAGAAGCAGCAAGAGCTAAAGCACGATATTCTAATTCTTTGCTGGATCTTGCTACAACCCGTTGTTTTCTAGGGCTCCAAGTGATGAGATTATTGTCTAGGAACACACAAAAGCCAGTGGTTGACTTCTTGTCATCCAGTGAACTTGCCCAGTCTGCATCAGAGAAGCATTGTACAAAAAGAGTGGAAGCTGGTGTAAAGTTTAACCCAAGTTGTGTTGTTCCTTTAATGTATCGAAGGACTCGTTTGCAAGCTTTCTAGTGATCAACAGTTGGCTTAGAAAGGAACTGACTAAGCTTGTTGACAGCAAAGGCAATGTCAGGCCTGGATAAGGTGAGATACTACAAGGATCCTATAATGCTTCTATAAAGAGTGGGATTAGAGAAGGTGAACCTACTGCTTGGAGCTTATAGGAAGGACACATTGGAGTTGAGCTACTTTTTGCATTAGACATGTTGGCTTTGAGAAGTAAGTCAGTTGCATATTTAGTTTGGGTGAGGTAGATGCCAGAGTTATCCTGAAAAGCTTCAAAACCCAGAAAGTAATGCAGAGGACCAAGGTTCTTGAGTGAGAATTGGGAACCAAGATGAGAGATTACATGTTGAACTAGAAAAAGTCAGCTCCTAGTGACCAGGATATCATCAACATGTATGAGAACCAACACCATGTGACTGTCTGAGAAGGACAAAAACAAAGAAGTGTCTGAAATGGAATTAGTGAACCCCCAAGACAGCAAAGTAAGCTTGAGCTTATCAAACCATGCACATGGTGCCTGTCTCAACCCATATAAGGCCTTATTGAGTTTGCACAGGTAATTAGGTCTAGTGGGATCCTTAAAACCTGGTGGTTGAACCATATAAATTGTTTCTTTGAGATCTTCATGAAGGAAGGAATTATTAATGTCAAGTTGATGAACTTCCCAACCCTTTGTAACAACTAAGGTGAGCATAATGCGGATTGTGCAAGGTTTGATAACTGGACTGAAGGTATCAAGGAAGTAAACACTAGCAGTATGTTGGAACCCTTTTGGCAGCCAATCTTACCTTGCATTTATCAACTGAGCCATTTGGGTTGTGTTTGAATTTAAACACCCATCTGTTGGTCACTGGCTGATAGTGTGCAGATGGAGGAACAAGGTCCAAGTATTGTTCTTCAGCAATGCTTGATACTCAGCCTGCATAACAGCAGACCAAACAGGGTTATATAGGGCTGTTGTGACAGTGAGATGAGTGCTGAGAGGAGGTTCCTAAGTGACAATAGAGAAGGATTTAGGCTTGAGAAAGCCTGTTTTGGACCTGGTAACCATGGGATGAACTGAAGTAGTAGACCTAGAGACAAGTAACTCAAGAATAGGCAAAACATGTATCACATATGAACATGAGGTTGGGGAGTTTAGGGGGTCAGTAAGGGGTACTGAATGATATGGAATATTAGAAGTATGCGAGTCTAAGGATGGAGTAGTGATAGTACCTTGTGAAGTGAAACATTCATCCTTATTTTGTGTAGAACAAGACGTTGAAGAAGTTGCTGCAAAGTGTAAGTTAGAGCCTGAACCAGTAGCAAAAATAGGAACAAGGAGTATGGTAAAGGGAGTGAGTGATGAATCAGAGGTTAAAGAAGTATTGGTGAGTAAGGGGTAGGGAAACTTAGTCTCATTAAATACTACACTTTCACTGATGTATAATTTAGCAAAAATAGGTTCAAAGCACAAGTAGCCTTTGTGGAAAAGACTATAACCTAAAAAAACACATTTTTTTTCTATGAAAGTCAAATTTATGTTGATTATATGGTCTCAAGAAAGGGAAGCAACTACAACCAAATACCCTTAAGAAACTATAATCAGGTTTTGTGCAGAATAGTTTCTCAAAGGGGGATTTGTTTGCTAAGACAGATGTGGGAAGCCTATTAATCAAGAAAGTGGCAGTAGAAAATGGTTCCCACCAAAAAAGCAGGGGTAGTTTGGCATGAGCTAATAGAGCAAGACCCTTTTTAGTAATATCCCTGTGTTTTCCCTCTACTATACCATTTTGTTGGTGGGTATGCGGATATGGGTGCCTAAAAATGATTCCTAGGTTAGCTAATATAGGTTGTAGAGACCTGAACTCACCCTCAGTCGCTTTGTAGACATTTGATTTTAGTGTCAAAGGTTCTTTCAACAAAGGCATTAAATTGTAGAAAGATTTGTTTTGCACCAGATTTAAGTTTCAAGAGAAAAACCCAAGTTAATATACTAAATTCATCAACAAAAGCAATGTAATATTTAAAGCCATTGAGTGAAGCAAGAGGAGATGGGCCTCAAAGGTCACTGTGTACAATCTCAAAAGATTTTTTAGTAACATTAAAAGATAAAGGAAAAAAGTGGCTTGATGAGCTTTGCCTAGGGTACAAGCATCATAAAATGAAACCATCCTAGAAACCTATTAGGAAGTTTCACAAACTTGAAAATTTCTTCCTGAACTTGGGCTGAGGAGTGCCCTAGTCTCTGGTGCCATAGATTGGCTTTATTGACTCTGCTAAAAGAAAGTAAAGCAGTAGGGTTGGAAGCTTTGAATGTTGAGTTGTGTGAGGAGGATGTGAGCAGTCTGTGAAGTGGGAAGTGATACAGGCCATCTCTAAGTACACTCTAAAGTAGTAATACCCTCGAAATCTTATCCTTCACAAAACAAAAAATTGAGTTAAATTCAATTAGTACAAGGTTATTTAGACAAAGTTGAGATACACTCAATAAGTTTTTTGTTGCAGAAGGAACACATAGCAATTGGTCCAGTGTCAAAGCAATAGAATGATTTGGAATATGTAAATAGGATCTGCCAACATGATTTCTTTCTATCATCTTACCATTACCCATCATTAGCTTAGATTTACCCTTGTAATCATTTTTTATGGAGAAATTGGACAGGTCAGGTGTAACATGATGAGTGGTTGCACTGTCCATGTACCAATTTGAGTCATCAACATTTCCTGTTGAAGCACTGTATACAGCAGGGTTTCTTGGTGTCATACCATTTTGAGTTTGATTGGTGAACTGGTTCTGAGTATTAAAGTTGGCAAGATTAGGTTGGAAGCTAGAATCATACATGTTAAAACAAACGGATGCATAGTGACCTCTTTTTCTGCATATTTGGCACATAGGTCTCTGACCAGACCTACCCCTTTCCATACCTTTTCCTCTGGTTTGGTTTGAGCCGTTCTTTGGTTGTAGAAGTGGGTTGGAGAGGAAAAACCTTGCTGAGAGGAAGGACCTTTTTTGGTATAGGTAGCAAAGTTGGCAGATGGGGATGGGGCGTCAAAGGTGCCAGTGAACTGCTATATTATCATATCATGACTTTGTAACATGCTCTGTGCTTCTTGGATGGAGAATATATCTCATCTTGAGGTCAAATTGACCACTACACGATCATACTCAGCACCGAGTCATCCTAGAACATAAAGTAGTAAATCATCATCTGTGATACTTTAGCCAGTGGCTGACAAACTGTAAGCAATAGATTTCATCTTCAGTATGTAGTCATTAACATTGAGGTAGCCTTTCTACAGTGTTTGAAGTTGAAAACGTAGCTGGAGAGTCCTAGCTTTGGACTGTGAGGGGAAAAGTTGCTCCAAAGTGCACCAAACTTCATGAGCACTGAGACAATGAACAATGTGGCCAAACATACTCTCTGTAATTGAGGATAAAAGCCAGCTCATCAAGTGTTGATCTGTCCTCCTCCAACTAATGAATTCAGGGTTCAAGATAAAAGGTGATTCAGGTAAAAAAGCATCAACTGTGGCTGATGGATTTTTGATAAATTCATCTGGCATTTTAACACTGCCAGTGAGATAAGCTTCCGAGTCATATGCTCTGGCTATAGAAAGGATCTGGGATTTCCATAAAATGTAATTGGTTCTATCCAACCTAATAGAGATTGTAATCATGTTATTTGGTAAGATAGTGGGTAGAGAAGGAAATGGGTGGGAAGAAACATGGTGGACAGATGAACCAGACGCAAGACAAGTGGCAGACATTTGTGTTTCAGCTGCATTTGTGTTGTTTGCAGTATTTGTGATGTTAACAAATGCATTTGCAGTAGTGTTTGTGTTTGCTTCAGCCATTTTTTTAGCTAAAAAGAAGATAAATAGAGAAGGGAAAAATTACAGACGAAAAAACCTTGCTCTGATACCAAGATAAGAAAGAAAACAGAGAGAAGGAAGAAGAAGAGGTTGGAGAATGTTTTATGTCTATTGAATTCTGTTTTTCTAACCTATTACAAGGAATAGAGCAAGATATATATATAATGAATGTCTAAGACTAATTAATGAGCTAGTTAGATTAGGTAACGATTGGATAATCATTGATCCAATCCTTACTCAATCTAAAAGGGAAGGGACCCTTGAGTTAGGAGGTTAGCTAGGAAATATTCTAGAAAACTAGTGTTGCATTTCTATTGGATGAAGGCTGTCAATGAGAAGTAAGAATCAAATAACTATAATTTGTTATGAGTTAAGCCAATTGCAATGTGCTTGGTGAAAGCAGATGAATTGTGATGGGGTGTTCCATTTGGACAGTGATTTGGCAAAGCAGGAGCCAAGTCATCATTTAAAATATACTCGCAATAGGTCATGTCCCTTATGTATGATCTCATGAAAATTACCCAAAGAAAGATAGAAAAGAAAAGAAAAAGTAGAAAAAGCTTTTCCCAACGTCAAGGAGGTTTTCCTTTCGTAATTGACACAGTAATTATGAAAACGGCAATCATGTAGCTTTCTTTTTAACTTTTTAATGCACAAACCAACCCATCTTTCAAAAGCAAAGCAAAAATGAACTTTTTGCTTGCTGTATTCTGTTATTATTTGTTTACTGAATATTTTAAAATATTGAATTACAGTTATAAATTGCTTCTGGGTGTTTCGGGTTTGGGGAAGAGAAAGGGGGTGCAATGTTTTTTTTTTCATTTATTAACTAGCTTGAATTGAGGCAACGTTTAAATGTCTATCTGTATTCATGGAATTACTATTTCGTTTGTAAAAAAAAGAACAAAACATAATTGAGGCAACCTATTAGTGAGTTAATAGTATCCAACAACATCGATATATGAATGTGGATACGGACATTTCGTACACTGCTTTTGGAAAATTTTCTACTTCAAAATCTACTTACATTAATTCCCCTTTTTTATGGGGAGCAAATAACGCATAAGAAAAATTAAAAAGAAGCATAAGAATTAAATGGATTTAGCCTATTCACATGGTGGGGGCCAAATGAACCTAAATTGGGCAGTGAAAATTAGAGAGAAAGCGAGAAGAGAAATCAAAAGGACGGAGACACTAATTCCTACCATTATGCTACCAAATAGTCACTAATTACCTTTTTTTATTGTTAAGCAATTTTATTATCTTTGTCACTTAGCAAGTAGAAGAATCAGTCTACCTAAATCTCTATTACATTCTTTACCGACTGTGACAGAATTCAAATAAATACAATATTGATTATTGACCCTCACAATTCAGTTTTCCTGTTATATTTAATGGAAAAGTTATAATATTTCATCATCACTAATTAGTTTACAAAAAAATAGTAATTAATGTTCAACTATGGTATGATTATAATGTACTAGCAACACGATGCTAAAACCCACATTTTTTTCTAGTGTATTAGTGATCTATCGTGGACTCTATGTATATTATCACACTGAGTATTAGCAACATAATGTTATTTAACGTTGCTGAAAAAAAAGAGATATGGATTAGTAATTGTAGAAATGATGAACCTTTAGTGTTCTGATCTTAAAGAAAGATTATGAGCCTCTGGTTCTGATTTCTTATTGAAAAATACTGATACTTTACAATGTATAAGTGATGTATATATACATATAATCTCTGACGGTTGCCTATGATCTCCAACGGATGCCTACTGATGCCTATGATCGTTTTTTATCAGAAATGGTTAGACACCCACTGTGTTTGGTGAAAGTCTATGTTCTGCTTCCCTCTTTTGCCTGTGATGAAGATTTTCCTTCTGAGGCTGTACTTTCTGCTTCTCTTTCTTCAACACTCCCTCTCAAGTTGGGTTCGTATAGATTGATTGAGCCCAACTTGTTAAGTATTCTTTAGAGGTTATTTTTGTCGAGGGCTTTGGTGAAGATGTCGGCCAGCTGGTCTTCACTACGTACAAAAGGAATGGTGATTTCTCCTGAATGTACCTTCTCTCTTATGAAGTGAGAGTCCACTTCAATGTGTTTGGTTCTCTCGTGGAAAATGGGATTCATTGCAATATGACGTGCTGCTTGGTTGTCACAGTGCATCTCTATCGGGTTTTTATCTCAACCTTCATGTCTTGAAGGAGATGTCTAATCCATGTGAGTTCACTAGCAGTGGAGGCCATGGCTCTGTATTCTGCCTCTGCACTTGACCTTGCCACAACAGTTTGTTTCTTGCTCTTCCAGGTTACTAGATTTCCACCTACAAAGACACAGAAGCCAATTGTAGATTTTCTATCAAAACTACATGCCCAGTGCGCATCAGTGTATCCAACTACGGAGTTTGCCCCGGTTCTCTTCATCCATATCCCTTGACCGGGTGTTCCTTTAAGGTATCTGAGTATCCTTTCTGCGGCTGCCTGGTGATTTGTGCGGGGTGCGTGCATGAATTGACTGATAACGCTAACTGCAAAAGTGATATCTGGTCTTGTAACTGTTAGATAAATTAGTTTTCCTACTAGTCTCTGATATTGGTCTATATCAATTATTGGTTTGCTATCATTAAGTCCTATTTTCATGTTGGTTTCCATTGGTGTGCCAGCAGGTTTTGCCCATATCATGATTGTTTCTTTTAACAAGTCTAAGATATATTTTCTTTGAGATAGAAACAATCCCTTTTTCGAGTGAGCTATTTCTATCCCTAGGAAGTACTTCAGTTTTCCTAGATCTTTAATATCAAACTCTCCTTTTAGAAATTGTTGAACACTCCATATTTCATCGTGGTTATTTCCGGTGATGATAATGTCATCTACGTAGACTAATGATGGTGGTGGAGTTGTTTGTGTGTTTGACGAACATAGATGAGTCAGCAGAGCTTTTGACAAAGTTAATTTTTAAAAGAGACAAGCTTAATTTTTCATACCATGCCCTTGGTGACTGTTTCAGGCCGTAGATAGCCTTCTTTAATCTACATACCATGGACGGGTGCGTTGCTTTCTCGTGTCCTGAAGGTAGGGACATATATATTTCTTCTTCCAGATTTTCTTGGAGGAATGCATTCTTTACATCCATTTGATATAGTTCACAGCTGAGGTTGGTGGCAACGGATAGTAACACTCGGATCGTGTTCATTTTTGCTATTGGAGCGAACGTTTCCTGGTAATCTACTCCATATGTCTGAGTAAAGCCCTTGGCGACTATATCTTTCGATAGTGCCATTACTGTTGTATTTGGTCTTGTAGACTCATTTACATACTATAGGTTTCTTCCCGTTGGGTAGTGGGATTATATCTCAAGTGTCATTCTTTTCCAAGGCTAGAAGTTCTTCATTCATCGCCTTTCTCCATTTGGGGTCGAGTTAGGCTTCTTGATAGGTCTTTGGCTCAAGTATGCCCTGTGGATGTTAGAGATTTTATCATAAGATAGGAAATTTTGGATAGGGTATAGAACCTGATGGGACAGGTAGTCTTTTAATTTTGCTGGGGGTTGAGTTTACCTTGTTGACCTTCTTATGATTACTGCTTCATCAGTGACAACTGCCTCATCAGTTGCTCTCCCTGAGGTAGTTGTCTCAGGCGCGGTTGATGCGGTATCCTGTTCCTGTCTTATGATATCGGAGGAAATAACACTGTTAGGTAGCGGAAACGTTTGGTGGTGGTTATGGTTGTCGGGGTCCTTTGGGTAATAGGATTCTAGTTCTAAAAATTGTACATCACGCGAGATGTAGAGTTTATGGTTTATTGGGTCGTAGCACTTATACCCATTTTTCTCAGCGGAATGCCCCAAAAATAGGGTTTTGACTGAGGTTTTGTCCAATTTATCAAGTCTTGGAATGTGTACGAAGCATGTACATCTGAATACTCGTATATGATCTAGGTTAATTTTCCTACCCTTGAGAATTTCTATAGGGCTTTTCAGATGCAATTTTACACTAGGTAACCGATTGATGAGGTAGATTACTGTGAGTATAGCATCGAACCAGTATCTTTTGGGTACGTTGTTTTGGAGGAGGAGAGACCTAGTCATTTCAAGAAGGTGTCGGTTTTTGCATTCTGAGACACCATTTTGTTGTGGGGTGTGGATACAGGTGGTTTGATGTCGTATACCCTTTTATTTAAAAAACTCAAAAAAAGTGTTGTTAGTATACTCGGTTCCATTGTCAGACCTAAAGATTTTTATGGTTGTTTCAAATTGAGTTTCAACTACATTGTTGAACTCTTGAAAACAACTGAAGACTTCATTTTTTGATTCAAAAGATATAACCATGTTGTGCGAGAGAAATCATCAATAAATGTAACAAAGTATTTGAATTTATTATATGAATCAACTAGGGTGGGTCCCCAAACATCAGAATGAATTAATTCAAAACATCGTTTTGTCGTACTACTAGATAGTGGAAAGGGTAACCTGGTTTGTTTTGAGAGTTTGCAGACTGAGCAACTGCTAGAGTCTGAATTAAAACTGAGTAATTTGTTTAGGATTTTTTCAGAGGGATGATCGAATCTCCAGTGTAATATTTTGTCTTTTTGTACTATACTGGAGGTGGAAAGGCATGTTTTGTCGGTATCTTCTAAGTAGTACAGAACGTTTCTAAATTTCTCTTCACAAATCTTCCTCCCGGTGACTCGATCCTGAAAAATTACTTTGTCAGGTGAAAAAGTAACATTGCAGTTTAAGTCTTTGGTTATTTTACTGAGTGATAGGAGATTGGAGTTAAAATTGGGTAGACAAAGTACGTTGCTAATGGTTTTTGTGAAGAGTGTGGTGGACCCTATGCCAAAAATTGGAACTTTATTTACATTGGCTACCGTCACGTGTTGTGGTTTTTCTAATTTAGTGAGACTGTGTAGATTTTTTATGTTATGAGTCATGTGGTATGAGGCACCAGAATCTATTATCCAGTATTCTAAGTTATGACAAAAATTTGCAGATTTAGAAAAATAATTGACAGTATTGCAGATAGATGAACCTGAGGTATCGCGCAAAAATTCTCCGAATTGTTTGAGCAGTGTAGCCATCTGTGCGTTGTTGTCTGTGTGCAGATCTGCTCTAACGGATCCGGATCTGTCCATTTCCTCCATTCGATCGGGTCGGTAACCATTACCCGAACCGGGTCCGTCTGTCATGTGGGCTCTGCGATCTCGGTCGGGTCACGGCCCGTAACCCGCTCCGCTGAAGCCCTCGGTATAAAAGGGAAATGTCTTCGCGGAGCCCCCTCGTTCGTCACTCTTCGCGCAGCCCCCTCGCTCGTCATTCTCGCGCTCCTTCTGGAACTTTCTCTGGTTCTGCCGGAGATGAGGGTCCAGCACCGGTTGTGGGTGTGCCCTTCCTTTCGGTAGTGGCTGCACTTCACCGGCTCGCCTGGCTGTCCGCGGTGCCTTCCCTCTTCCCTAGGGTTAGGGTTTCGGAGGGAGCCGTGGGTCGCCATGGCTAGTGCCTCTGCCTTGTCATCTCTGGTACTCATCACTCGTCGCCTGGTTTCTTCTCTTTGAACCATGGCTGAGACCGTGGCAAAAGTTGGCTTCTCCATCGACATCAAGATCTGAGCCCGGAACTCCTCGTAGCTTGAGTCGAGAGCCGTCAAGAAATGGAACACCATATCCTGCTCAGCCCGCTCTTGGAGTTCCTTCAGGTCAGTGGTCATCGGTCTTAGGGTTTCAAGTTCTTTGAACTTAGATTTTAAAAACCCGGTCAACTCCGGTACCGATCTGTCCCCCTGTTTTGCTTGGGAGATCTCTCGTTTAAGTTCAAAGACTTGCGCGAAATTGTTTTGTTCACAATAATTGCTCCATATTTCTTCCCAGAGTTTCTGTCCTGTTTCACAAAAATAAAAGATTTCACTGAGTTTTGGGTCTATTGAATTAGTTATCCAAGTTATTACATGACTGTCCATGATGTCCCATTCCTCTGAGTTTCGATCTGGTCTTGGCTTACTACCGTCCACGAAACCCTGTCTGCCTCTTCCTTTCAGGCTCACCCGAGCCGCCCTGGCCCACGGTATGTAGTTGTGGCCAGTGAGCAGGATGGAGGTCAGTCTGGGATTGGTGTCGTGGTGGTGAAGCTGACTGGAGGTTGATGGTTCTGTCATACTGTTGTATGTGTTGGTTCTAAGAATCGTTGCTCTGATACCATGTAAATGATGAACCTTTAGTGTTCTGATCTTAAAGAAAGATGATGAGCCTCTGGTTTTGATTTATTATTGAAAAATACTGATACTTTACAATGAGAAAGTGATGTATATATACATATAATCTCTAACGGTTTCCTATGATCTCCAACGGATGCCTACTGATGCCTATGATCATTTTTTACCAGAAATGGTTAGACACCCACTGTGTTTTGTGAAAGTCTCTGTTCTGCTTCCATCTTTTACCTGTGATGAAGATTTTTCTTCTAAGACTGTACTTTCTGCTTCTCTTTCTTCAAACAGTAATAATTTATGTTGTTATGTCAGCATTCATCAAAATATATATTTTTAATCATGAAAAATAGAAATTTGGCGTCAATTGAAATCTTGAATAACTTTAAGATAAAATATCAGCGTGATCATATAGCCAAACAACTCCGTTCTATTGATATTGATACCTTCCTTGATAAAAAAATTTGTCTAAACTTTGGAAGTGTATAATTATTCTTTGGACAACAAGTATATGTATAATAAACACCGCTAAAGCCGTTAGCAAATAGTGCGATATGATTATTAAATATTAGATTATCTCATAATAGCTTTCCCTAAATTAATTTCACATTATTATAAACAAATGGTCCTTATTAATTTCACACCTATAAATACACAAACCACTCTGTCAATTTGTCTCATCTCTCTGTGTATCAATCAAAACAGAACCCACTTTCATATTAGTGAAGAAAACCAGTAAGGCAGTGTTTGTCAGTCAAGAAAAATGAGGAATCACATGGAAACATTCTTGCAAAGGCAAAGAAAGAAAGAGAATCAAAAGCAAGAGGAAGAGGTAGATAATAGAACAGAGACTGGAAGTGAGACTATGAAGGGAAATGGGTATTTGAAAAGTGGGATGAGAATCAAAGTTGTGCTTACAAAGGAAGAGCTTTTATGGCTGATGGGTCAGCTGAAAAACAAAGGATCAGGGAAGAGCTTGGAGGAAGTTTTGGAAGAGATCGAGAGAGGTAGAAGGAGAGATAATTATAACGGTAATGTTTGGAAGCCTTCTCTTGAAAGTATTATGGAATGCCCTGAAATTCTTGAGATGGATAGATTAGATTAATTTTTCACTTTAATTTTCTTTTTTGGTTTTTGTTGAGGTTTTTGAAGTGGGTCATGACTCAATATTTGTAATTATATTTTGTTTCAGTGAGAGCCCTTGGACTTACAAAGAAAGATCTCTTATTTCTTATTTTTGTTCAGTTCTAAATTTACGTTTAAAAGTGTCTCGAACTTGTTATGTTTATATACTGTTTTGTATCTCTATAAATGTATTGGAATGTCTAATAGTTAATTATTGAGTAGATGACTTAAAATAATATCCAAAGTTAATTAGTGCTATTTAGTACGTAGATTTATTAAATTTTAACCTTATAGAAGATAGCCAAATTAAAGTTTTAATGTAATATGGTTGGGAAGATATAGGAGCTAAGTGATATTATTATGTATACTTTTCTTTTAGTAGTCAGTTTCAACCTCTTGTTCCAAATGTGGTGTTTTGTCCGTAAAATCTAAGCCGTTTAAATTTGAAGTAATGTTATGTACTGTAACAAAAAAAAGTAATGTTATGTAGCTAGATTCATGGAGACATTTAACACTATAATGTAATGTTATGTACTGTAACAAAAAAAAGTAATGTTATGTAGCTAGATTCATGGAGACATTTAACACTATAATGTGTACACGCATCACATGTTCACATCTCAATAATAAAAGAATTTTTTTATTAATATTCATTTTATATGAGTGCGAGGAAATATATTGTTAATTCATAACAATGATAATTAGTTAATTTTTTTCTTAAATTTATTTACATTAAGTTATTGTTTGGTGAGAATTTCAATTTCTTTTTTTTAAAATGCAAAAACATTATTAAAACAGTGTGTACCAAACACATATTTCAATATTAACTGATTTGTTCGTTTTAAACAACTTTTAGAAGTTTTTTTTGCTAAAACGCTGCTAATACTACTAGGAAGCACATATTTTCTCACACATACACACAGATATATATATATATATATCTGATTTTTTAAATACAAAAATTATATATCTGTTTTTAATTGTTTAAAGATGTGTTTAAAATTACTGACAAGATTATCATTTACGAAAAATTCTTTACATTAAATCTTTTGCCTCGAGCTGCAAATAAAAATTTGGTCTAAGCAAGAGAGAGAAAGTAAAAAATAGAGAAAGAGTACCGACTACTTTGTAGTTATCAATTTCGTCTCAATTTCGTTCAAATGGAATAGTTTTCTGTGTACCGAATTAGGCTGATGAGACTCGAATCAAAAGGATAAAGCCAATTACAGATTCACGAGACAAAAGAAAAATGCGTTAGATCAAATCTATATATTAAATCGAACTCAAATAATTGAGGGACCCCACCTTGAAATAAGCATAATTTTTTTACACCCAACTATTTTTCTGGTAGTTTCGACGTTAATGCTTAATTTGGCGTTTTCAATAATATGTCGTCTTAAACAAAACAAAACGTTATCCTCTCTCTAGCGATAGGTTTTTCTCCTAAGGTGTTGGTTTTCTTAACTTTTTTTCTTCTTTTCCCTGTCTGGTGTTCTGTTTTCTTTTTGGTTGTATAAATAATAATGGAAGATTCAAATTATCTATTATCATCTAATTTACTCAAATGTAAATTCACAAAGGAAGAATCTAGTGTTGTCGAGATTCCTCGAGAGGCTGCGTATTTGGAGATTGAAACATGTCGTTTACGTATTATTGGAAGGCTTGTCACGAACAAAAAATATTCTCTTACCAGACTCCATAAAGCTCTATCTAAAGCATGGTGTCTGAGTGAGGAGACTCATTTTGTTGAGGTCGATCAAGATTTATTTCAGGTTCTTTCCCCACTGATACTGCATTAGTATTTGTCACGGAGAATGGCCCTTGGCTTTTCGAATGCAATCTTTTTGTTGTTATGAGGTGGAATGTTATATTATCTTTGAATAAGGAAATTTTTCTCTTGAATAGTTTTTGGATTCAACTACATCATTTACCTATTGAATGTAGAGGCCAAAAGGTTACTGAACTTATTGGCAACAACGTTGGTAAAGCGGTAGATACGGATATTGATTTTTTGAAGGACAGTTTTGAGTTGAAGCGATTTACTAGGGTGAAGGTTGAATTCGACATATCTAAACCTTTGTTAAAGGGTTCGTTTATTAACTTTGATGGTCGTCGGCTTTGGTGTTCTTTCAAGTTTGAACGATTACCCAAATTTTGCTACTTTTGTGGTAGCATTTTGCATTTGAATGGGTTATGTAATCTTCAAGGGTTTGCCAGTAATGTGAGTGGGGGTGAATATAGCGAGGGGCTCAGAGCTTTTGGTGGATCGGATAAGAGTTCCTTTTCAACTGGGTTTTAGAGATCCCATGTTTATGCTAGCGTTGGTGGCGGTAATTTTGGAGGTAGAGATTCTGATGCTAGGATAGGTAGAGGATGGGGACAAGATTTTAGAGGTCCTAATTGCCCAGTGGTAGAGTTTTTAGACCGAACATTAATGTGAGTGATTTTATTTCAGAGGAAAGGGGAAGAAGAGATGCTTCGTTTTTTGTGTTCTATTCTGGCGAGGATAGGGTTGCTTCGTCGCCATTGGTCGGTATGAAGGAAGGACTGGTGGTAGCAGGTGCTTCTCCGTTGGTCGTTGTGAAGGAAGGACTGGTGGTTGCTGGTTCTTCACTATTGGTCATAGGTTCTTCTCTGGTAGTCGCAGGTTCTTCTCCGGTGGTCGCGGGTCGCGGGTTCTTCTCCGTTCTTCGAACTGCTCAGAATCATTTCTTCTCTGGTGGTTATGGGGTCTTCTTCGGTGGTTGTTGATTCGGTTCAGATATTTACGATGGGTAATCGTTATTAAAGGCATTTTCTACCGAGGAGGTTGTTGATTTAGGGGATAGTATCGATAAGATTATTGCACAATCGGTGGTGAGTATAAATTCAGAGGTTTTTTAGGAAGAGTTTATCTCGAATGTTGGTGAAGACGTTCGTTTGATTGAAGATGAAGGTGATTATCCAGTAATGGAGGATGTTCGATACAGGGTTGATCAATTGGTTGATGTTGTTGCTTTATTCCAATGAGGGAAGGTGCATGTGAAGCTTTAGGTTCGGTTGGGCTAATTTTTGGCGAGAATGTGGATTTTGGGCCCAGTGATTCTTTGGTTGAAATAAAAGTGGGCCAAGACTTTAATTCCTATTTATCCTTTAATTTGAGCCAAAGTAAAGAGAAATCCAATGAGCCGTTAACCTTGAACTGGTTATTGAACAAATTCAGAAAAAATGGTTGCCTATATCTCCCAAAACCGACCCTAGAAAATTTAGAGGACAGCCCAGGTCCAAGAGGTATAAGGGCAGCTCATCGAAATTGATCATGCATGGGAACATTGTGGACGAGAGTTCATGTAGGGTGGAAAACGTAAGGCAGTTGGAGTAGTTAAACATTCGAACTCTAGTTTATAGGAACAGGGAGTACCGAAAAGGCTGAAAGAAGATGTTCAGACTCAAAATGATGATGATGATCTTGATAGGGTGGAGGTAGCCAACTCGAATTGACCTTAAAGTTATCAATGAAAGTCCTGCGGTGGAATTGTTAGGGTGTGGGGAATCCCCTAACAGTTTCCACATTGCGAGGGTCAGCCAAAACTCATTCCCCAGACTTTATTTTCTTGCTTGAAACTAAAAATAAGAGTAAAATAGTGGAGAAACTTAAAGTGGTTGTCAATGCTTCGGGTTCGTTAGTTGTGAATATGGACACTAAAGGTGGTCTCACACTGTTCTGGAAGGATGATAATTCAGTTCAACTGATTAAGTACATAAATTTTTTTTATTGAAGTTCGGGTTGTGGATGTGGTTAATTCTAAAGTTTGGAGGTTATTTGTAGTTTATACTAGCAATAAGCTTGAGGTTCGAGTCCAAAAATTAATCTATCTTGGCAATCGTATTAAAGCTTATTCTGAGGTTGGCATTGTTATTGGGGATTTTAATGATTTGATGCGTTCTGATGAGAAATTTAGAGGTAATGCCTGACATCCCAACAGTTTTAGTTTACTATTGGATTCCGTGAACAACTGTAACATGGTGGATATCTGAATCTCATTAAGGAGAGACTGGTAGATGTTTTGCCCATCTAGATTGGCTTCACAATTATCAGTCTGTGAGGCTCTACCATTTAACATTTCCTGATTTAGACCAATGAGCGTTATTGCTAGATACATTTAATGAGAGGATAAGATACATACATCAATTCAAGTACGATATGAGATGGTTTGAGTTTGAAAGGTGTAGGGAGCCAAGCTTAGGAAGAAAGGGTGTACGATATTATTCAATGGAGGAGGAAGAAAAATACTACTAATTCTAGTAGATTACAGAAGTTGACACATGCCAAGCTTAGGAAGTTTATTCCCACAGTTTGGTGGATTTCAAAGAGGTTCGTTCGTTAGACAAAGACTATCAGGAGGCAGTTATTCAAGAAGAGAAATACTGGAAGGATATGGCTCATGTTTTATGGCACCAAAATGGTAACATGAACACTTCCTTTTTTCACACGAAGGTGAAAGAAAGGAGAAGAAACAACCAAATTTTTGGGTCGGAAGATAATAATGGAGTTTGGTTTACTAATTCTAAGGATATTCAAAATATTGCCTTAGAGTATTATCAAAACATATTTCTTTCTTCTCACCCTAGTGCAGAATTGATTGAGTCGGTGTTGGTGAATTGTGAGAGGTGTCCTAATGACGATGACAGATTTATTCTAGATGAGGAAGTCACAGTCGATGAGATTCAGGCATCAGTTCAAGGCATACACCTTTCCGAATCTCCAGGTCCTTATGGTTTCACCGCCGTCTTCTTTCATCAAAATTTGAATATCATCAGTTCAGATGTCATCACTATGGTACAGAGGTTTTTTAATACTTGCTCTTTTGCTTCTAACATTAATCATACGCACATTGTACTCATTCTGAAAGTGAATTGTCCTAGGAATATGTCTCAACTTCGTCATATTAGTCTTTATAATATCTCTTATAAAATTATCTCTAAGACTCTTACTAATCGTCTTAGAAGAGTCATTGATAAGATTACAGGAGTTGGTCAAAGTGCTTTTATTCCTGATCGTCATATTATTGATAATGTAATTATTGCACATGAGATTTTACACTGAGGCCTTTGATCACTGAATCTTGAAGTAAAACTGGGAGAAGCAAATTGAGATTGATTTTGAGATACATTGGGTGTAGAAAGTAAACCTGGTCCTTGTTATCCCTACCTCTAAAACGCCGAGAAATGCCTCCTCAAAAAGAGCCTCTTCCTCTGTTAGTGTTGAAATTATGTCCATAAAGTATGGTGTAATACTATTATCAATGTAAGAAAAGTAAAGATTAAGCGGTCTTGCAGTCAATCTCTTCTGAGGTAGTTCAAAATATTTTTCACAATCGTAGGATTGACTAGACAATCAAGTCTAACTATGAATGTTAGGTTGAACCAGAGGATGCCGCTCTCGAGGCATGAGAATGGAGACTCTAACAGTTGACCTAGACATGTTATGAAATATGTTGAATGGACTAGTAACCAATTAGTTTAGAGCAAAGCCGTTTATTTAGCTTTAAATCTAATTGTTAAATCTCAAGGTTATTTTTGTGTTTACATTAATCTTGAGGTGCATACGGAACTTGATTTAGTTACTCACGATCTTTGATATGCCAAAGGAGTGAGTTCGAACTGTCAGACAATACCTCGGTTGTTGGAACTGTGATTCAACTATGTTTGAGTTTCGTGATTCACAGATATGGAATTCGTGACGAGATTGCAAAAATAACAATATCGCATTATACTTTATTGATGAGTGTGTGAATAAATAGACATGGTCAGATACTCGATTAAATGAATCATTGAATAAGACATGGTGAATGGTACGAGACACTTCATTATTATGTCTTTCTTATTCACAGTCAATAAAGGATTTAAAGCAATAATAACTCGAGGGGTAAAATGATAATTTTACATCTTGCCCTTGTAACTCATATTCACGAAGGGTAACATCGTAAAATATGTTTTGGACCGTGGAATAAAAAAAATTTATTTGCACCAGTAGAAAATGTAGCGTACAATGTCGGGATTAAATAGGCCGAGAATTTATAGAGATAAATTATCAAGGTATTTTAATCTCATAGTTTTATTCATGTGATCCATTCGGTCTCAAGAGTAGCTCATAATGATAGGAATGACAAACAACGTCAGTTGGATCAAAAACATGTTTTGGATCAATGTACACTTCCCGAACCGATATGTGATGAGTGTCATCACAAAATTAGTGAGGAGCATAATTAACGTACAAATTATTTAATTTGTTATTTTCTAATTATTAGATAATTAGTAAATAAAATAAATTAATTAATTAAATTATAGGGATCAATTTAATTTATCAAATTAAAATGATGAATTTGGACACAGTCATGACCCTAGGGGAGTTGTAAAAATCACATATTGCAGTCCAAGGGAGGTGATCTAACATATTTGAGTGTATGTGTAAATTGTGTAATTATTATATAATGGATTGCATTAGGATTGCATCTCTAACTCTAACCATAGTGTGTGGTTATTCAAAGGAGAAAAGAGTTTATGTTCCCTCCCCCTATAGTTGCCGCCAAAAACTATCAGAGGAAGAAGAAAAATTATTTTTTCTTCCTCAGTTGTTTAGAGAGCTCACACTTTATTCCTAACAATATCCTTGCGAGATATACTTTTGAATCTTACGAGTGGTTGTTGGTGAGACAATTGAAATTCTGCGAATCTCAAGAACGAATATGCACAATACAAGAAAATGTATAAATGGTTTCTATCTTTTCTCAAAACGCTTATCTGAATATATATGATCGTTAAATGGTTTTATATTTAATTCGATTAGATATTTGTTATGTAATTTTTTGATGTCCCGCCCATGAACCATTCGTGGTTCATTAATTCTTTTCTAAATCTAAAACCTGATCCAACAATTTCTACCAGAGCCTAAAGTTCTTGATTGTGCATATTCTGTTATTAAACATATGTATGGATGGATATTTTGATATTTGCATATATTTTTGTATGATGGATTCAAACTTGTTTGAATGTGTTTTATGAATGAATCCTGATCGACTAGCTCTAGGTGTTATTTTTCAATTTTAGAATTTATGTACACCAAAATTGTGGCATAAGATTTTATGTATTGTATCATTAATTTCATGTAAATCTGTCGCAAACTCATTTCGATCCATCATCGCGTGAATCTCGAGATGTCATCGTTCACACCGTGCCATCGCAACTAGCCGTCGCCTGCCGTCGTCCGCTCCATGCCTTTCACCGTGTCGTCTGCCACGCGCAGTGCCATTTGCTGCCGCTCACCTTCCACCATCGGCAGTGGCATTGACGGTTGTGGTGGCCGGGCAATCGACGGCGGTGGGACAGTCTCGCTGCCATCGCCGGTGGCAATCCTTATGATTGCTAGGGTACGAGGCTCAGATGCCCTGGTACCGTGTTGCTCTATCCCTATGATGCTTCGCGAAAACCGTTATCCTATCTTTATCTTTTAAATTTTAAATTTTAAAAAGATAAAAGATAATTAAAAAAATAACTTTCAATTTTATCTTTTATTATTTGATTTTGAATTCAAAAGATAATTCTTAATTTTATCTTTTTATCTTTTAAATTTTGAATTTAAAAGATAATTGTAAATTTTATATTTTTATCTTTTGAATTTTAAATTTTAAAAAGACAGTTATCAATTTTAATTTATTTTAAGTTAAAATTTAATTAATTGATTGGTACTTGGCCCAAGTTTGATTAGTCATTAAAATTTTTTTTGACTACTCAAATTCAACTAAATTAAAAATGATATTTAATAGGATTATTTAATTAAGAAAATATTTTTCCATAATTGAGCGTTCTGATCAAAGCTTGAAGATTATAATGGGACTGAACTTTGGTAAAGAGCAACAAGAGGGTGAAACTTCTTGAATGGAGATAATTACTGACGCTGTGAAGACTAATATTAAATTATTATAATTTAATTATTATTCTTTTTATGGGTTGTAATTAGAAATGAGTCACAGAGAGGTTAATTTTGAATGTATGATTTATTATTAATCTCGTATCCTCATATAATATACCATATACAAATAGGGATATGTCAATATCAAATTACCATATAGCATGTACGTGCATTATAAGTTTAAATTTATGATGAGTTATAATTTTAAATACAACGCAAATTTTGTAATAGTTATAAATTTTAAAATTTGATAAAATTTATAATTTTAAAAACTTGCTTTTCAAATTAAGAAAGAGTAATGATTTTTTGAAAAAGCAAAGAAAAATATAATTTTTCAAAAACTAATTGGGAGGGTTATTTACGTTAAAACGTTCTCAAAGTCCTCAACGCAAACTTGATTGTGGCACGAGAAATTATTTAGAACCGCCCTGGTGACCCTCTCTTCAGTGGGAGGAACTTGATAATCGTATTTCTTTGAGTCATCGAGTTGCTTGAGATACTAAAACTTGTAAAGGAAGTGTTGAGACGGGATCGTCCCTAGACGGACTGTTAGTTCTTAGCGATATTTAAAGTCGATGCGTTGGTAAAATACTTAGACCGAAGCACAATGGAATCTCTCATAAGAGCTAGTCAATGGGGCTAAGGTGACTTATTAAGCTAAATGTAGTGACATCTTAAGAAGCGTTAACCAAACGAGAAAAGTCTCGATATGATAGTAGATAGCTCGGGCGTTGTCCTTAGATGAGATGAGCTATCGTTGTTGAGCACATCATGGAAGAAATATGTTTTTTTTTTCTGTTTTTAAATATTTAAATATTTGCATCATGTATCATACTTTCCTAAATGATTGAGTATTTATTTACACCGTTTTATTTATTTTTTTAGTAATCATGTCATTATCCTCCCTCTCAACAATCTTGAATGCGAACAAGATTACTGGTGAAAATTACGTGGATTGAAAAAATAATCTTGATATTGTGCTGATGGTAGAAAAACACAAGTTCGTGCTTACCACTCATTGTCCCCTTGAGCGTATTACTAAATCGACAATAGAGAGAAAGGATGCATATGTTTCTTAGATGCGTTCTGATGAGATCGACATGTGCTACATCTTGACATCAATGAGCAATGTGTTTTAATAACAACATCAGAACATGGAGATCGTCACTGATATGATGTTGAACATCACCAAAATGTTTAAGGTCGTCAAGCCAAACAGGCTATTGTGCAAAACTTCATAAACTGCTGGATGAAACTCGAACTCCTATCAGAGAATATATGATGTTGATAATTAATTATTTAAATGAGATAGAGATCATGGGAGCTGAAGTAAATGACAAGACTTAAGCTTATATGGTCCTCGAGACTCTGCCAAACACTTTTGACAATTTTAAACTTAATTATTCGATAAATAATTTGAGGTACTTTCTTCCGGAACTTATGAAGAAGTTACACGCTGCTGAGACCCTGTTTGTGAAGGGAAAAAGGAAGAATGGAGAGACAAACTTTACTGTTGTAAGCCTTTCACCTTTGGCACAAAAAAAAAACACAAAAGAGGTCTAAAGAATAGTAAGAAGCTTTTCTCGAAAGCTACAAAAGGCAAGGGCCCTGTAAAACTGAATAAGTCAAAAGACAAGTGTCATCATTGTGGAGTCACTGGCCATTGAACCGCAAGTGCCCGGATTATCTCAAGGAGTTGAAATCCAATGTTACAGTACTTATTACCTAGGTATGTTATGTGGCTGACTCTACTTTTTCTTTGGATTGTAGACTTTACAGCCACTAACTATATCTATTTTTTCCTGTAGGATTCAACGAAATCAGAAGACTTAACAAAGACGAGTCAACTTCCGTTGGAGGAATGGAGCCATAGTCACTACAAGAATATGACATTCTACAAGTGGTAGATATCCTCGTGAAACAGGGATCATGTGACGCCTGTGACAACTCCTCATAAAAGTCCACGTTTTTTGCGAGGCGCAACACCTCATATGAAAGACCCCTATGGTATCTCACTTTTTACAAGATTTTTCGACTCCTGTAGAATGTTATTTAATGAAGTTTCACGACTTCTGTTACTTTTACTTAACATGTGTTATTAATTCCCGTGAATTAATATTTATAAGTATTTTGTATCCTATAATGTGAGATACCATAAAATTCAAAGTATTCATATTAAACACTTTCAAAACGATAATTTTAAATAACATAAAAAATACCGATATTATAATTGACAACATTAACATGTAATCATTTCAATAAAGTTTTACATTATTTGTTTAACCTGCTTACAAATAAATCTAACTTGAAACTATTTATCATTATACTATACATGCAACTGTTATTCCAATAAATGAAAAATATAAAAAGATTTACAGAAAATCAAAGTTAGCCTCAAAAATATAATTCTATTCTTCAAACTCAATAAATCCTTACAACAGTTTCAAAGAGTTGCAGATAACTACAAACAAGCAATCATCAACATCATATACTTATATGCTTAGTAAAGAGTACCATATATTTTTCTATGAATAAACAAGTAGAATAAGGTTCTCCATAATATTGACAAAAATGTAGAACAAGTAATAAAATTATTACTTTGTTCCTCATCTTGATTTTTTTCAGGACATTTTCTTAACTTTAAAACACTTACAAAGTTTTAAGGCTTCACTAACAGAAGCGATAGATTTTGGACTATTAAAGCATGATAGTACACTAAGTATGGTAACAATCTAACAAGATTGTCCATGATTTGGTTGGGACTAATAAAGTGATAAAAACAGATCTACAATCTCATGAATGTCTATGATACAACTGATACTGTCATAGCTGATGTCATACCAATTATAAACATGCTTTCCACCATAGGTTGAGGATAGTAAATCATCAATGCCACTCCTAGCTAATTTTGCTGAACTTACTGAAAGCCTCCCCAACTTCACTGAAACTGTCATTGAATCACATCAAACTAGGATACGTATTATATATGGTGAAAACCAGGAAAAGAGACAAAAGCGAAAGCACGTGAACTAGGCCACAACTGAAAAGCTTAACAAGATTAACTTATAAAGAACCAAACAATAAAAAGCTTAACAAGATTTCCTAGAATCAAGATATTCAAATGCCAATCAACTTGCACTTAATTCCTAAATTCATGCAAACCTAACAAGAAATCATAAACATTTTAATTCGTGCATACACTATTTCAAGCATACCCCAGGATTACAAAAAAAAACCTATAACTCATTTACAAATCAAATTTAAGCTCAAAACTAAGGTCAACAACCCAAAATGCAAAGGGGAACTAGCCAAGGACATCCATAAGGAGCAGCAGAACCAGAGGCATACAAGGGTCCAAAAGCACAATGGGAACCTTTATAATCTAGGCACCATGCTTACACCACAAAATCAGTAAAAAACTAGTTAACCACCATGTCAAACAAAACACGCGGCCACTAATAGACCAACTAGGAAAATTAACATGACTTACACTGAATCAACTATGAAAATTAACGCATACAATGTTTTGCTTCATTGTACTTTGGAACAATACAGCCTAAACTCTACTCCCGATAGCCAAAGACAAGGAAAAGTAAAAGATGAGCACTTCTTTTTTCTTCCTCCAATTTTACATCAGCCTAAGCTGCAGATCGTCTCAGCACAATTCAGATAATTTTATCAAAATTAAGCGAGTGAATTCGGCCGTAAGCCTACTATCAACTACTTGTTTCTACCCAACATCAAAAACTTATTCCCCTTAACAATTCCCCAGAAAGCAAACTGATTGTTTCGGGCAAATAATGCTAACCATTTGTAGTTAGAGCAACAATTTCATGATTCTTCATACTAATAATAAAAATCAAACTACAACGGAGTTCGAATACTAATTAAATGAAACAATGAGTAATCAAACTCAAATCATTAAGGGCCCTAAAAACTTTCTTAATCTGACACATATCCTATAAAAGAATAAATTTTCTTGAATGATAAATGAAACAATTAAATAAGCTAATATAGTAGAGAAAGAGAAGAAGGGTAAGTACGTTAATGTCATGGCGACAGAATTGATCTCCTTGTTGGCCTTCTAGATGAATAGCCATGGAAATAATTGAGAATATCAGAGCAACAAGAGTAGCAGTAGCCAAAGATAAAGTCGGTTTTCCGTGCTATGGTTCCACGCTATCTTTATGAACATCACTGACTGTCAGTGGAAGTAAGCACATCGGACCACCATAGGCTAAGGCCACAAAGCATCCACAGGTTGCATTCGAGTGGCAACATGGACTTTCCCCAGAACCTCTGCAGGTCATCTTAGGGTGCCTGAATAACTACATATCTCTCAATCTAAGCAAAATTATGCCAAAACATAAGAATTTGATACAGCGTGCATGTTTGCTCACACGTGATGAACACAACATTGTCCTTTTACAAGAAAATCTTACTCTTCGCATCCCCGAAATAAATCCAGACAAAAGAAAAGCAGCAGTTGGTCATAAGCATCAGACAAGACTGAAGTCTCAGTGAAAAAAACAAAGAGAAGAAAAGCAAAGGATAGGACAAGAAGACAAGTAGAGAAGAATTCTAATAAAAATAATTGAATATAACTAAAAACACATTTTGTGCAAAATCTCAAACTAGATAGAAAACCCTTACTCAGGAAAACTATTTTGCCAAGAAAAGAAGCTGCAATAAGGACATCCAAAATTAAAAATAAACCAAGATTTTGCTTTCTTACTTCCGTTCCTATTAATGTGAACTTTTACATGAAATCACTTCTCTTTATCAGAGTAAACATGAAATTACTGATCACCTTTACTAGCCCACAAGCATGTAATAAGTTATTGATAAAAATATCAAGTTATACGTTTCTGTAATATGATAGCAATGAGACAGAAATCACCCTACCTGCAGCACTGGAGAGAGAAGCATCCGAACAGAATCTTCCATTAAGTAAACTGGGGTGATAAAGAAGGTGAATACATCCCCCAATTTCTGCATCCAGAAGAGAACTTTATTACATGATCAGTTGTTGCTAGCCATGGTGAACCTGCTCCATTACCGAAGGAAGGTAGTACATCTTCTCCTCTCGAAGCTAGCCTCACCATCCTCTCTGGGCCAATTGGTCAACAATAGTCCTAGGGTTTCAGAATCAATTTCAGCCGCACATTCAAAAAATCCTTACATCATCTCCTTTGATCAGAAAGAAAACTCCATAAGATGGATATGCGATACCTCACAGGCTGTTCGACTAGAGCTGTTGTAGCCGTCAAAGGCAAGATGCTACTGAGATAAGCTCGGACAAGGTGACTTTGACCTCTAGCTATGCGAACACAGAGCAGTACGCGCCTTCACTATTTCCTTCCAAGAGCCCTTATGTGAAGCTGTGAAACCAAAGGGGAAAAAGCCAAAACAGAAATCATCAGAAACAGAGAAAGATCAAGATTGAGAGAGAGAGAGAGAGAGAGAACATTCTAGTGTCTAAGCCCTAAAACTCCAATCGTTGTTCAGAAATGGAAGAAAAAAGACTTGAAACTCATATTTTTAGACTTACGAACAAATATGAAACTAAACCCTAACCTCTTACTAGTACAAAAATCACAAGATCTGCAATCCCTAATACTAATACTGATTTGCCCCCAAAAAAATTGAAAAAGCGATCAGATTTTTTGAGTGAAGAAAGAGGAAGAGAAATAGAGGGGGCTCACCAAAGCTCCAGCTTCTCCGGCAGAAGCAAAAAGGACCCGAGCTTGATTATGAAATTGAGAGAAATCGAGAGAGAGAAGCAACGATTTGAGCTTATTCTCTCTGAAAAGAAGAAGTTTGAGCTTACGAGAGAGCTTGAGAACGAAATGCTTTGAGTGTAGGTTACGAGGTCTCCAAAATTTGTGTAAGTCCCGCTTCGCCCGCGTCTAAATTTGCCTCCTGCCTTTTTTTTTTTTTTTTTTTACTTTTAACAAGATTTATTTTTACTTGATTCTAAAAAATTCATGTTGTATTGACTTTTTAACTAGATAAGACTTTAAACTTTATATTTAAATTTTGTACAATGTTATATTTCTTGAAGTGAGTTGGTTGCATCAGTTGAAATAATTAAATTGTTATTTAGTTTTAAATGATGTTTATTATATCCTGATTTTTGGAAAAAAAATCTTATTTCAGTAGCTAATTTGATTGGGTATGGTTTTTCTTTAAATTTCATCAATAATGATATTAGTATTTTTAGAAATGATTGCTTAATTATTATTGCACACATGATAAACAACTAATCTATGTGAAACCAAAAATTCCAATGAAATCTGATACTAAAGTAAATGCTGATTTACAAAGGGATAGTAAAAGATTGAAGTTTAACTCAATCGATCTAACCTACTTGTGGCACTTGTGTCTTGGTCACATTAGCCTAGACATTATTTAAATAATCGTAAATGATGGTCCATTGTAAACTTTAACTGTGGGATCACTACCCACATGTGAATCCTGCATAGAAGGCAAAATGACCAAGAGACCCTTTTCGACGAAGGGTGAAAGAGCCACTCAATGCCTCAAAGTCGTACACAACGATGTATGTGAGCCATTAAATATCCAAGCTAGAGGAGGTTATGAATATTTTGTAACCTTCACAGATCACTACTCACGTTTTGGACATGTATTTCTAATGCGCCAGAAGTCTGAAACCTTTGAAAAGTTGAAAGAGTACAAAGAAATGGTTGAGAAGAAACTAGAAAACAAATCAAAATGCTATGATCTGATCGTGGTGGAGAGTACTTTCTAGGAAAGATCGAAGACTTTCTTAAGGAATATGATATTCTTTCTCAGCTTATAGCACTCGACGCTCTAGAATAGAATGGTGTGTCAGAAAGAATGAATCGAACTTTATAAAATATAATTAGATCCACGATGAGTTACTCATCCCTCTCATATTCACTCTAGAGATATGCCTTGAAAACAATGACATCTATTCTTAATCAAGTTCCGTCAAAGATGGTGCCTAGTACACCATATGAAAGATGAAGTGGACGAAAGTCGTCCGTAGGCCACCTAAAGATATAAGGATGCCTGACACACATATTGAGACCGAAGATAGGTAAGTTGACTGGTCGATAAGAATTATGCATGTTTATAGGATATCCCAAGGGAATGAATGTATATGTCTTTTATAGCCCGACCAACAAGAAAATATTCACGAGCACGAATGCACTTTTTCTTAAAGACGACTAAATAACAAGTGTAAAGCCGAGAAGCACACTTGTGCTAGAGGAATTATTGAGTGGGGGGACACCAACTCCCCAATTAGGACGTGTTCCCGATTCAATAATAGAAGAATCACAGTAGGAGCCAGAGCCTACAGAGCTTCAACTAAGTGGGAGGGTTGTGAGACAACCAGACATGTACATGACTTACAGAGATGCCTTAATAGCAGTCTTAGATAAGGATTAAGATGAACTTGTTTCCTACTTACAGGCCATGACTGGTCCTGAAGCAAACCTATGGCAAGAAGCATGAACGTCGAGAGTATAATCTATGTATTCGAACGAAGTCTGGAAGCTTGTAGATCCTCTTGAAGGCGTAAAACATGTAGGGTGAAAATAGATGTATAAGTAAAAGAGAGGTCAGAATGAAAATGTGGAGACATTCAAAACTAGGCTAGTAACCAAAGGCTACACCTAAAAAAAGGTATTGACTATGAGGATACATTCTCACCTGTGGCTATACTTAAGTTCATCTGAATCCTCTTGTTCATTGTTGTTGCCCTCGATTATGTAATCTGATATATGGATGTCAAGACAACTTTTCTGAATGACAATCTTGAAGAACGCATCTATATGACTCAACTAGATGAGTTCATGGAGAAAGGCCACGAGGGTAAGGTTTGTGAACTGATGAAATCAATTTATGGATTTAAGCAAGCGTCTCGATATTGGAATATCAGATTCGATGAAACTTTCAAGAACTTCAGTTTTGAGCATTTAGTGGACGAACCATGTGTGTATAAGCTGATACATGAAGGGAGGTGGTTTTTCTAGTCTTGTACGTGGACAATATTCTACTCATTATGAATGATGTAGGAAAATTGTACGATGTTAAGATTTGGCTTGTAAAGTAGTTTTATATGAAGGATCTTAGAGAAGTAGCATTTGTCTTTGGTATTCAGATCTTTCGGGATCGGAAGAATAGACATTTGGTGCTGTCTCAAACATCTTATATTGATAAGATGATGGATCGCTTCAGTATGCAAGACTCAAAGAAGGGATATCTTCCCTTCAGACATGGAGTCACCCAAGACTCCTCAAGAAGAGGAACATATTGTAGGATCGATATGGCAACCCAAGAAGAGTGTGAATTGGGTGATCGTGTTCAAATTAAAAAAAAATTTACACTCAAGTGAAAAATGGATGTTCAAGAATGAACTTTAATATTCCACGAGTTTAACTCTTGAAAACATAAATAAGTAATAGATAAAAGTGTTGAAGTAAATAATACTTGCGATAATATAAATGCGAAAATATAAAGTAAGCAAATAAATTAATAACAGCAACTTAAAGTGCGGAAATTGAATTGTGAAAATTAAGTGCGGAAAATAAATAACACAAAATAAAAAAAGAAGAAGGAGAAAACGATAGGCACACGATATTTTTACATGGTTCGAAAAATATTATCCCTACGTCCACGCTTCAAGGACCCCTTGGAGATTTTTCATCTCACGATCTTCTTAAAGGTGAAAACCAAACCTTACAACCCCAATTTGCTTTATGGGTGCCAACTAAATCTCACAAGGTTATGTGTTTCGAGATTAAGTGACCCCTTAAAATAACTTTCTCAAAAGAGTAGAATCTCCAATATAAACTCACAAAAAATAATAATCTTGCTCACTCAAGAAATTTGCAAGTATAAAAGCTCAAAATATTAAGAGAGACTTAGGAGAGTATTGAGAGAGTTTTAAGAGCAGGTCTCTTGTCTATGAATTTTTGTTTTGTGAATAGAAATGAGTTGTATATATAGAGGAGATAGAGGTTAGGGTTTTAGGAGGGAAAATTTAAATTTTGAATATAGACAAAGGAAATGACACTCCATCCTTAATAAAAAGGACAAAATTCAGCGGTTGATAGTACTACTGAATTTTACTTTTTGCTAAACCAAGAAACAAGCGAGTGTCCTAAAAATTAACATGTACCACTTGTACTTTTTCTATCGGTTAATCTCCCAGCAAAATATGAATCAGAATACCCAATTAAATCAAGATTATCACATTTTCGATACCAAAAGCCAAATTTAGTTGTTCCAAGTAAATACTTAAAAATTCTTTTAATAGCTTATAAATGTGATTCTTTGGGACAAGTTTGAAAACGAGCACATAAACATATACTAAACATTATATCGGGTCTACTAGCAGTTAAGTAAAATAAGATCCAACCACACCTCGATATTTTTTTATATCGACGTCTTTATCTTTCACATCTTTGTCTAGCTTTGTTGTGGTACTCATAGGAGTATTACTAGCCTTCACATTTTTCATACCAAAATTCTTGAGCAAATCCTTGTTGTATTTTTCTTGGTTTATAAAGATCTCATCCTTCATGCTCATTTCAAACTCCTTGCTCATAGAGCTTCCAAAATTCTTACATAAAGATTCGTTAATGGTACTAAAATTTATATCATTTGCATATATTTAGACAATTAAGATACCACTGCTTTTTGATTTTATGAAGAGGGTGTTATCTGTTTTACCCATGTTAAATCCATCATCAATAAGAAATTTACTTAGCCTTTCGTACCAAGCTCTAGGAGTTTGTTTTAGTCCATAGAGAGCCTTTTTAAGTTTATACACATGATTTGAAAAATTCAAACTTTCAAAACCTGGAGGTTGTTCTACATAAACTTCCTCCATGATGTATCCATTTAAGAAGGCAGTCTTGACATCCATTTGATATAAAACAAATCTTTCAAACATGCAAAGGCTAATAGCAATCTTATTGACTCAAGTCTAGCAACGGGAGCAAAAGTTTCATCATAATCTATACCTTCTTCTTGATTATATCATTGTGCCACTAATCTAGCTTTATTTCTAGTAACAATACCATTTTCATCTACCTTATTTCTAAACACCCACTTAGTACCAATTATCGAGTGCTTAGAGGGCTTAGACACAAGTTCTCATACATTACTTCTTTCAAATTCATTAAGTTCTTCTTGCATAGCAACTATCCAATATTCATCATTTTCGATATCTATAAATGATTTAGGCTCAAGTTGAGAAATAAAAACAACGTTATCAATACTATAAAGCGTAGAGCGGGTCTCTACCCCTTTTCAGATGTCTTCCACTAAGAGCTCTTTTAGATGATCTCTTACAAACTTCCATTCTTTTGAAAGTTGGTTGCAATATTGTACTTTGACATTTTCTTGGGGAAAGTGACTTGATCCTTCATTAGTATTGATATTAACGCCTTCTACCTTTCTTATAATTTCATCATCTTGATCATAAAAGATATTAGAGGAAATAGATTTATCAAAGACAACATACATGGATTCTTCCACAACGAATGTTCTTCTATTATAAACTCTATATGTTTTGCTAGATGTGCAATATCCTAAAAAGATTCCTAAGTCAGTTTTAGAAGTGAACTTACTAAGGTTGTCCTTATTATTTAAAATAAAACATTTACACCCAAAAACTTTAAAATAACTAATATTAGGAATTTTGTTTTTCCAAAGTTCATAAGGAGTTTTGTTTAAAATGGCTCTAAGTAAAATACGATTCATAATGTAGCAAGATGTATTAACGACTTCGGCCCATAAATACTTAGGTAAGTCATTCTCATTTACCATTGCTCTTGCCATTTCTTGTAGGGACCGATTTTTTCTCTCAACAACACCATTTTGTTGTGGAGTTCTAGGAGTAGAAAACTCATGTGAAAAATCATTTTCATCGCAAAACGTTTCAAAGTTTCTATTTTCAAATTCTCCACTATGATCACTTCTAATTTTTGAAATTGTAAAACCTTTTTCATTTTGAACTAGTTTGCAAAACTTTGTAATTGCTTTAAAAGATTATCCTTATTTTTTAGAAATAAAAGTCAAGTATATCTTGAAAAATCATCAAATATGACAAACGCATAGTATTCACTCCCAAGACTTGTAATTTTTGAAGGGCCAAATAGGTCCATGTGTAGTGATTACAATGGTCTAGTGGTTGACACCATATGTTTTGATTTAAAAGAGCTCTTAACATGTTTACCCATTTGGCATGCATCATAAATTTTGTCTTTCACAAAATTTATTTTTGGAAGACCTTTTACTAAATAACTTTTTAATAGTTTTGAACATAAATCCATGCTAGCATGCCCAAGTCTTCTATACCATAGCCAACTATCATTGTCAAAAACTAATAAATATTTTTCATTATAATTTTGGAAATCACTTAGATTAATAGTGTAGACATTTTGGTCTCTTTGTCCAACAAATAAAATTTTATTTGACACTTTATCTATAACTAGACAAAAATCCTTTTCAAAAATTACTCTATAATTTTTATCACAAAGTTGACTATGGTAAGTAAATTATGTTTTAGACCATCTACAAGTAGAATTTTATTGATAACATGAGAAGAGTCGTTACTTACGGAGCCAATACCAATGATTTTGCCTTTCTTATCATCTCCAAAGGTGACATGTCCTTTATTTCGACAAATTTGAGTAAGGTTTGATTCATCACCGGTCATATGTCTCGAGCATCCACTATCAAGATACCACTTATCTTTCTTCTTCAATTGTACCTATAACATAAAAATTTAAAAGTTGACTTTTGGTACCCAAGTCTTTTTGGGTCTTTGAGGGTTCGTGTTGTAGAGATTCCATTCATTTCTTTCATGGAACTTTCTTTTTATGAAAGCATGGATAACTTTTGTGACCTTGAACCCCACAATAGTGACAATTGATAGGAGGATATTGTGTTGGTTTTATAAAAATATTTTTGTTATATTTTTGGTTTTGAAAAGGTTGATATCCTAATCCAATTTTATCATAATCATTCACTTGGTTACAAGAAGTTTGTCAAGATTGTTTCTTCCATTTGTAGATTTAAAAATGGTTGAATTTAAATCATTTTCTTTATTTTGGCTTTGAACAATGTCTCGATGCAAAACATGTAAGGTTGCTTTGATTTTTAAATTCTCATTTTCTTCTTGAAGTTTTGAAAAACCATTTTTCATAATTTTGTTCTTTAAGCCAAGTTTTTCAAACTCACTATAAAGCTCATCAAAAGCATTTTCAAGTTCTTCATAACTAGGTTTATAATTTAAAGTTAGCTTACAAGAACTTACCTCATCTTATAGTACCATGAAACACATGTTTGCAACCTTTTCTTCTTCACCTTCGGAGTTGCTATCATCAGTCTCATCCCAAGTTATCTTGAATGCTCTTCTTTTGGAACTTCTTTGGGGCATTACTTAGATTTGGACAATCGACTTTTATGTGTCCGGGTTTTTTACACTCATAGCATGTGAGTGTGTCATGAGGTATCTTCTTATCATCTTTTCTTGGAGTATTTTTCCTTCTATTTAATACATCACTTAGTGAGTAAGGCTATGTCATTTTCCTCATCATAGTCATCCTTCTCACTATCGGATTGTTCAAGTGTTGATTTTAGTGCAATGATCTTCTTCTTTGATGTATCTTCTTCGTCATTTTCATTTAGCCTCATTTAGCCTCATTTCATGCGTCATCAATGAGCCAATAAGTTCTTCAAGAGGAAGTGTGTTGAGATCTTTAACTTCTTGGATGTCGGTCACCTTGGTCTCCCAATTCTTTAGTAGACAACTATGAATTTTTGTCACCATTCCAACATTAGAATAAGTCTTACCAAAAGATTTCAAGCCATTAATAATATCGGTGAAACGAGTAAACATATCACCTACGGATTTGTCATGCTTCATTTTAAATAATTCATAACTATGAACAAGCATGCTAATTTTAGAATCTTTAACTTGATTTGTACGGCACAAAACAAAACATTCATAGCCTTCCATTCACTACTTGATTTGATAATATTTTTACCATCCACAGTTTTGAATGGAATGTGAGCACCATTTTCAACAACATCTCATAAGTCATAGTCAATCGATTGAATATAAATCCTCATTCTCGCTTTCCAATAAGTATAATCATTACCATTGAAAAATGGAGGTCTAGTAGTAGATTGACCTTCAATGAAAGAACCACTCATGGATGCCATAACTCAAGATGATTAAGTCTTATGTATATAGTACCAAGCTTTGATATCAATTGTAAGATCGATATGGCAACCCAAGAGGGGGTGAATTGGGTGATCGTGTTCAAATTAAAAACTTTTTGCACTCAGGTGAAAAATGAATGTTCAAGAATGAACTTCAATGTTCCATGAGTTTAACTCTTAAAAAGATAAATAAGTAATAGATAAAAGTGTTGAAGTAAATAATGCTTGCGATAATATAAATGTGGAAATATAAAATAAGCAAATAAAATAATTATGGAAACTTAAAATGCGGAAATTAAATTGTAAAAATTAAGTGCGAGAAATTGAAGTGCGAAAAATAAATAGCACAAAATAAAAAGAGAAGAAGGAGAAGAAGATATGCACATGATATTGTTACGTGGTTCGGGAAATCCTATCCCTACGTCCATGCTCCAAAGCCCCATTTGGGGATTTTTAATCCCACGATCTTCTTAAGAGCGAAGACCAAACCTTACAAACTCAATTGGCTTTATGAGTGCCAACTAAACCTCACA
This sequence comes from Datisca glomerata, assembly GCA_003255025.1. Taxonomy (NCBI): domain Eukaryota; kingdom Viridiplantae; phylum Streptophyta; class Magnoliopsida; order Cucurbitales; family Datiscaceae; genus Datisca; species Datisca glomerata. The sequence goes on along the minus strand of QANY01013656.1, from coordinate 831,426 downwards.
AGACTATGTGTTTCGAGATTAAGTGACCACTTAGAATAACTCTCTCAAAAGAGTAGAATCTTCAATCTAAGCTCACAAAAAAATAATCTTGCTCACTCAAGAAATTTGCAAGTATAAATCTCAAAATATTAAGAGAGATTTAGGAGAGTATTGCGAGAGTTTTAAGAGCAAGTCTCTTATCTATGAATTTTTGTTTTGTAAATAGAGATGGGGTGTATTTATAGAGGAGATGGAGGTTAGGGTTTTAGGAGAGAAAATTTCAAATTTTGAATAAAGACAAAGGAAATGACACTCCATCCTTAATAAAAAGGACAAAAAAATCATGACAAAAAAGGCAAGGAAAACTCCTACCCAAAACAACACAATATGGTCAAAAACTATTTAGGTAAGCTCCATCTCTCTTTATCTACTTGAAATTGAAACTTATTTTGTTTGTGCTTTGTCATTATCTATATCGCATGTATTTTTTCTATTGTGCAAGAGAGATATGATTTTTAGTGTTTAAGTTTTTTATGGATGTAGACTTAATTTAAGGATAGTTATCCCTAAATAAATTGGGCTTTAATAAAGTCAAATAAAATGAGTAAGCTCCTAATAAAAATTCAATGAAAGTAGATATCTTCATGATCTTCAATCTTCATGCTTTATGAGCTCCTATGAAAATAAATATTTTCATGATCTTCAATTGGAATGTCTTGTGGTAATTTTTTCAATGGCCTCTGCAAACTTGATTAAATTTATCAGCAATTTCAATGTTTTGTTACCATTAAAAGTTATCTCATAAAGATACAGGGCTAACATATATGAGAAAGAGTTCGTATGCTTTAACCGTAGGAAGTCTCATGTACGCAATGCTTTGCACTAGGCTAGATATTTGCAACGTCGTAGGTGTGGTGAGACTTTTTCAATCTAATCTTGGATTCGAGCATTGGAATGATGTCAAACATATCCTCAAGTATCTTAGGAGAACGAAAAACTATATGCTTGTGCATTCAGGTACTGACCTGAATATGACGAGTTATGCCGACTATGATTTCTAAGCGAACAATGATTCCAAGAGGTCCACATCAAGATCATTGTTCATTCTAAATAGTGGAGCATTGGTATGGAGAAGTATCAAGCAATCTTGCATTGCTGATTCTACCATGGAAGAAGAGTTTGTGGCGGTTTGTGAAGTTGTAAAGGTGGCTGTCAAGCTTAAAAAGTTCCTAAAGACTCTGGATGCTGAGAAACCCATAACACTTTATTGTGACAACAGTGGTGCTGTAGTAAACTCGAAGGAACCGAGGAGCCATAAAAGATCCAAACACATAGAGCGAAAGTACTACCTTATCAGGGAGATAGTACAACGTGTCGATGTTGAAGTAACACATATATCGACGGCCAACAACCTGACAGATATATTCATAAAGGCGTTAAGCAATAAAGTCTTTAATGGTTATCTGGAGGAGGTGGGGATACGAGACTGTACATGTCTGCTCTAGTTCAAGTAGGAGAATGTTGGAATTATGTCCATAAAATAGTGTGTAATAACTATTTATGAGTATTTAGTTATTTTTTTTACATTTATATATTACTAAATTTTATGAATAAATGAAAGTTTTCTTTTAATTAAAGTGTGTTTATAATTTACTTAAGTTCCAAAAATATTATCATCTTAAAAAGTAAAGACCAAGCGGACTTCTATACAAACTCTTCTAAGATAGTTAAAAATATTATTCGCAGTCTTAAGATCGACTGGACAATCGAGTCTAATTATGACTGTTAGGTTGAACCAAATGATGTCAGTCTTGGGACATGGGAGTGGAGACTCTCACGGTTGACCTAGACATGTTATGAAACATGTCGAATAAACCAGTAACCAATTAGTTTAGACAAATGTCCTTTATATAACTTTAAATCTAATTGTTATATCTTAAGGGTATTTTTGTGTACATTAATCCTGAGGTGAATATGGATCTTGACTTAGTTACTTATGATCTTTGATATGCCAAAGAAGTGAGTTCGAAAAAAATCCATAAGAAAGAAACTCGGGAAAGATATTTTCTTATAGTTTATGGGCATTTTGGCGGCGGTTTGAACCGCCGCTAAATGATCTTTACCAGACGTTTTTAACCACTGCTAAAGAGAACTAAAACTGCTGGCAAAGACACCCATTTGCCGACGGTCCTCCGGTGGTTGGAATAATCACCGTAAAAGATGAATAAAACAGACGCTATTATCAGTTTTGTTGTAGTAATATCTCAACTGTTGGGACCGTGAATCAACTATGTTGGAATTGTATAATTCGTAAATATGGAATTCCTGACGAGATTGTGAAAACAACAATATCACCTTATGCTTTATTGATGAGTGTGTAAATAAATAAACCTGGTCAGGTACTCGATAAAATGAATCATTGAGTAAGACATGGTGAACTGTACGAGACACTTCAATGTTATGTCTTTCTTATTCACAATTCATAAATGAGCTAAGGAAATAATAACTAGAAGGCTAAAATGGTAATTTCACATCCCAATATTGTTAGTGATATTCACGAAGAGTAACATCATAAAATATTTTGTGGATCGTGAAATAAAAATTTATATTTGCACCAATGGAAAATATAGCGTGCATGGATCAAGAGCTCATTCGGCATTGGACCTATAGTGGAGTCGTATGATGCCATAATTAAGTAGGTCTAGAGTTTGTGGAGATAAATTAGTCAAGTATTTGAATCTCATAGCTTTATTCATGTGGGTCCATTCGGTCTCAGGAGTAGCTCATAAGGACATGAATGAGAAACAACGTTAGCTGGACCAAATATGTGTTTCGGATCATGATACACTTCCCGAACCCATATGTGATGGATGTAATCACTTAATTAGTAAATAGTAGAATCGATGTACAAATTAATTAATTTATTACTTTCTAATTATTAGATAATTAGTAAATAAAAAAATTAATTAATTAATTGATAGAGATTGATGAGTATGTTTCGCACTCATATTTTAGTTAATCTTAACTTTAATTTTGTTGGTTTTTTAGAGTTATTGTTTGATTTATTTTTATTTTTGTAGGTAAAATATTCTTGTGCATTTGGGTTGATTTTATAAGATTTAAAAAGTAAAAATATAAAGAAAATGAGAAAATGATGGCCTAGGCAGAAGGACCAGCATCATGACGGGATGCCATGGCACTGGGTGCAAGCAGTTGGGCACTAGATGCTGGTATCATGCCAGCGCCCCAATGTTGGTATCATGCCAGCGCCCCAGCGCTGGTCGCTGGCTAGCAACGTAGTAAGCCAGCGCCGCGACGCTAGCGCGATAACATTTTTCACAATTTTTCTTTCCTATTTTATCCTTATCGAACCCTAGTATATAAAGAGAATATTTTAGGTCTTTTTGAGGATTCTTTGGACGTGAGAGGCATGGGAGAAAACTTTGGGAGAGAAAATAAAGATGGATCTAATCGGGAGATGGATCTCAACTTAAATTCATCCTCAAATCTAGTTTTTTTATTCTCTTTTCCTTTATTTTCATGAATATTATTAAGATATTTTCTTATTCTAGTATGTTCTAAATTTCATATCTAGTGCTACGACGTAGCCAAACCATGTTTATTCATAAATTTTATTTTTCAATTCAATTGATGTTTATTCAATATTATTGAGTGTTATAATCTGTTCTTAATGCTTGTGATCGTTTGGCCAACTATTGCATGATTTTGGATTTAATTCTGAAACTGAGAAGTGATGATAAAATTTGCTCTTTATTTATAATATCATTAGAATTTCATAAGTTAGAGATAACTATGGACCTAGTGTAGAATTATAATTCATTGTGCTTAATGAGTTTCAATTTATTTATTCTTGACAGAGATGTGAGATTTGTATTTGTTATTCATTGTTATCGATACTTGAGAAAGATTGATAATTACATTAAAAAAATTCGCTGCTAATAATTTGATAAGCATTGATTGGTTAGATTTAGAATTAAAAACATGTTTCGTTTGGTGAAATCGAAAATCCTAGAACTTTTGACTATTCAAATTTAAATTATTTCTTCTTATCAAGTATTAATCTTTTTAGTTCAATTTTTCATTAAAGAATCTTAACTTTTCATCATTCTCGATTAGAATTTAGGTGTAGTTACTGGTCATCGCAGCACGTGCTCGGCAGAAGCGAGGATGCGCGTGATTTTTTAACAAATTAAACTTTTAATAAAAATGAATCTTTTAATAAAACAAAATTGTGTAACACCACGTTAACCAAATAAATTTTTTTATTGAAAATTCTTTTTCAATCAGTTAGGATCCATTATATATTTATAAGTTAGATCTACAATATACAAGGTTAGGAATCATATATCTCTTGTAGTTTATATCAAGTGTCCTTGTAAAAACCGATTGATCTTCTGTTCCCACGAAATTGTTCTAATGATCAGTAAACTCCGAGATCCACACCAAGATCTTCTAAGCAATACTCAACGCACTTAGACATGTATGAGCACGTAGAATATTACAAGACATTTTTTTGTCTCTAGATGTTCTCAACATATGGGATCTAGAGATTTACTGAGAATGATTTTTGTGAGACAATTCTCTAAAAAAACGTGATGATTATTCTTTTAAAGATTTGATTAACGTTTAATCACAGAAGAAAATCTCTCTGACACCAATCGTATTCTCAATTCAACTCTTGATTGATGAACTAATGATCTGATCAACTGATTCTATCCTCTTCATTAAATCACCCAGGCCATTAGAATAATATCTATATATAATCTAGATAATGGTGTATTAGATTTTTAGGGATAAACTCAAATAATATTTAATTATAAAATTACTAATTGCAGTGGGACGTACTGTAATTGTGCACAACTGCAGTACCACATGACACTACAATGTTACACACTCACTATTGTAGTTTCACGTGACACCACAGTAGCCCATGTCAATTTATGATATCCTATTAGTGATTGACACGTAGCAATCACAATGAATTAAATATGTATTTCAATCAGATAATTATCTAGATATCACTTAATTCAAAATTAACATATCTGATTATCCCTATCAATTAATTTATCTGTTATTTCACAAATAACAGATTTAATTNTATATATATATATATATATATATATATATATATATATATATCAATAATCTGAAAATTATATTTAAATATCTCAATAATTCTGTTAATTAATTAATCACATATAATTATATCATAATTATTTACTTGCCCAAGAATAAAAATTCATTTTGCAAGTCAGTCATTTTCTCACGTCCTGAAATATTCACACCCTAGACAGCGTAGTATAGAGGTGACTTGGAGATCATGGACCTGTAATCCTAAGCTTCAATAAACCAGATTATTAATTAAACTCTTTAATTAAATAATCTTATTTATTAGTTCCATTATTACTCCACTATAAATATGGAATTACACTCTTAGAGATTATAGATTGTATTTAGAGAGTATTCTCATGTAGTCCACTGACACAATCATTTCATGTAGTTCTATCCTCCAATTATTGGTTCATAAATTAGAATTGATCAAAATTACCATTTTACTCTTCTAATTATTATTGATCCTTAAGTACCATTAATTCACTACTGAATGATTAATTTATAATCTTATTATAAATTTGAGCTCAGTAACCATTCAGTTATAGAATTAACACTTAAAGGAACTAATATACGATCCGTTAGAAAAACTTAGATTTCAAATCTTGTAAGATCATGTTCCTAGCCATCCACATCATTGAATCTTCATAACAAAAGTCATTAGCTTGATTAACAAACAGACCTTAACGAGTGAATCAAAAGATCCAATAGACATGCATAGGAGTTCATGACAACTTAGGATTCAGACTGATCTACATATGATCATCGAATTAATGTGTATTAAATCTTTATGATAAACGGCATGTTAATAAATATATTGATTCACATCGGTCCTGTCATCTATAATTTTATTATATAAAGTACATTCATTAAGATATCTATCTACATCAATGATCCGGATCTAAATAAAACACATTCATAATGCTTAGTGAACCGTACTAGCAACCATTCATTATAGATTCAATATTTTAATACGTTGGTGACAATTTTATTCATTATCTATGATCTTAATCTTTTCGTACTAAAATGAGATCATATTCTCATTAATGAATATGAAATTTTTAGATGTTTATATAAATTATTCAACAATAATTTAAAAGAACAATTATAAGAAAAATGTAATCCTCTATAAATTTCATATCAAAATGTCAATACACATGTTTTGAGAGCATAACCCCCAACAATAGTTAATTTCATTATTTTAATATCAATCAATCATGTGGATGATACTTTATTTTCATAGAAATTTCATTACTTGACAAAGATAGTGTAAACGTACACTTTAGAAAAATTGTAACAAAGATCAATTTAATTTATCAATTTGAATTGATAATTTGGACACAGTCTTGGCTCTAAAGGAGATGTAAAAATCGCAAATTGTAGTGCAAAGGATGTGATTTTTGGTAATCTAACATTTAGAGGTATATGTGTGAATTCTGTAATTATTATATAAGAGATTGCATTAGGGTTGCATCCCTAACCTTAATCATAGTGTGTAATTATTTAGAGCAGAAAAGAGTTTCTCTCCTGTCCCCTACTGTTGCCGCCAAAAATTATGAGGAAGCAGAATTTTTTTTCCTTCCTTAGTTGTGTAGAGAGTCCTCACTCTATTCCTTACAATATACTTGTGAAGTATACTTCTGAATCCTACGAGTGATTGTTGATGTAAAGATCAATGGAAGTTTTGCAAATCTCAAGAACGTATAACGCAAGACAAATAATTGGATCTTGCCAAATCAGAATTTCTTCAATATAAGCAAATGTATAAATCGTTTCTATCTTTTTTCAATACACTTATCTAAATATGTATGATCGTTGAGTGATTTTATATTTAATTCGATTCAATATTTATTTTGAAAGTTTTTGATATTCCACCCAAAAACCGTTTGTAGATCATTAATTTTATTCTAAATCGAAAACTCAAGCCAACAATTGAAGGAACCTGCTCTGAAATGATTAGCCACCATAGCCATGTTCTGCATTTGAGAATCTTGTTTCTTGGATTGTTCTACAAGAGACTGTTCTTCTACTTTAAGAAGAACATGAAGTTCTTCAAGGTGTAAGGGCTCTAATTGATGTCTTAAAGGGACCATACTCGGAGGAAAGGCCATTCAATGTGTAAAGAAGAACGTCTTCATCGTCTATTTGAACAGATACAACTGCTAGTTTGTCACAAGCCTCTTTGATACGTTGGACATATTTATCAATTGTCTCATTGCCTTTCTTGGTAACTGATTGAGTTTAGATTTTCAAGTGAAGGATGTTGGATCTTTTGAGAGAAGAGTATCTTCTTTCAAGGGAAGACCAAGCTTCTTGAGAGGTCTTGCTGCCAACAACACAGGAACAAAGGTTGTTTGAGAAAGAGTCGCATTAATCAACGTCATTAACGTCTAATCTTGAGCAATCTAGGCACTTGTGTTTTGGATCAATTTTGTTTGTGATGTCCCATTTGTCATCAAGAAGAAATTTTGCAGGGCAGGGATTAGAGCCATTAACAAATTCGAAGAGAGAGTGGGCTTTGAGAATGACTGATATTTAGTATTTCCACAACACATAATTTGTGGAATCCAATCTAATTTGGATAAGATTGTAACTGTTGGAAAGGAGAAAGATCGAAGATGGAAGATTGGCCATGTTGGGACGCGTGTCCTTCAAGGCTTTGATACCATGAAAGCTTGACAGCAAGCTTGGAAAAGAAAAGGATGAGGAAGAAGGAAGAACAAGAAAGAAAGAGAAGAGAGAGAACAGGCAGAAGAAGAAATACATCGATATATTTCCTTAACATCAAACCAAACTGTACAAGAAACAATATATAAGCAAAGCAAACAAGCCAACTAAGCTAACCAAATAAACTGAAGGATAACTAAAAGGAAACTAAACAACTGCCACGCACGTGTGCATGCATGAGAAAAACATAAACTACTAATTAATTACTGCTAACAATCCTTCCATTGAATTCTTGAGGGATGTATGTGTGTGTGATTTGGCAATATAATTTATTGTATTTATTGTGAGGGGGAATTGGTACGATGTTCTATGATTTTTTCAAAAACTTTAGATGATTCACGAAAAGCATCAATATATGTGCAATTTTGTTGTGATTTACTATATATAATTTTTAGATAGTCCAAACAAAAATCAGTTAGATTACATTAACTTTAAAATCAGACAATCTAACCTAAAAACCTAAATCCTATTCAAGTTACCGTTATTATATCTCTACGATTTAACAGATCTATCCCTTCAACATACCATAGTTTTTTTTATTGACACCAATTTTTCTTAGATTTTAAACTTACTCTGTGTATAGTTTACCATAGATATTTTCTCTTGGAGTTTGCAGACGATTGACAGCCGCTTCAATTTACATGTTGAGAAAAAAAAATTCTGAGATCGACTGGTGTTATTTTTGCTAGTTTAGGTGATTGTAGATTATTAATTAAGTTGTTAGATTGTCATTGTTCAATATTTAACGTTGAAACACACTATTAAATAGATTATCTATATTACTGATATATTATAGGTTGTTTAATTTGTTTTTACAATTTTTACAGAGGACTGGTATCAATATATGCATATTTCTTGGACGTTCTATAATATTATTATATGACATCAACTTATTATGAAATTGACAATTATTATGAAAGGAGGACTAAGTAAAAGAATAATACAAATTCACCACTTATTGTTATTGGAGTGTATAAAGTTGTACTGTAATGACATAACAATATTCAATTTTGTATCACAACCTTTATAATTGAATACCTAATTCTTATGTGATATTTTGAACAGTTTTTACGATACTTATCATTATATTCTAAATTGATGATTATAGTAAGGGATAGTAAACCATTGATGATACAAAATAATTTTGTAATATGATATTTTTGAAATAATATGATGAATTATACTAATTTTATGATGATGGAAATAATATTTTGGAAATAATTTTAGAATGTGTAATTTTATGATACTTGGATCAATGTTTCTAAATGAGTATGGTAAAATATGCTGTGTATATAAGTATAAGTTGTATAATTATTAAAATTAACAATAAACTCTTTGAAAATTCTCATCGATAAAATAAACTTGTTCATGGAACATTATCATGTCAAGTTCATGTCTTCATGTCCATCATTTCTTTTTACAAAATCATTATTGTTATATCATGTATATTTCTTGCATATCTTCTTACTATCAAAACACCACAATTACTACATCGATTGATCATCTGATATGTAAGGAAAAATGTAATAACAATTATGATGACTTACAAATAATAGGTAATTATATAGTAAATATATACTATATGGTATATAATAAATATCATACCACATAACAAACTTGAAATACAAAAAACTACATAATATATAATAAATTTTTTTAAAGTGAAGTTGCCCCTTTAATTTAAGTTCTTCCTTTAATTTATATAATAAAATTTGTAGGTTTTTTTATAATAAATAATTTTTTTGCAAGGAAAATGAACAAAATTTAGCTACTTTTACAAGGGAAAAAAGATTAAGTTATCTCTTTAATTTAATTTTTTTATGTTAAACTTGGTGTATGTTAAACTGTGGTCTATCAAATATTAATCTTAATGTTAGAATACTAAATCAAATTCTAGCCGATAACATTTATTAAATCATGATCTATCAAAATAGTAACTTAGTCTTTTTTTTAAAATGTCACATTTTGTTAAAAAAATCCATATATCCATTTTTTTCTTTAATAAGCGATCAATCCCTAAGACTTTCTCAATCTAAATACCTATGAGCCCATGACAAAAAATCTATTTTTGCAAATAGAAAAACCGGCCAAATTAACCTAATTTCCCTATTAAGTTTTCATCAGCATCTATAATATGTGAAAATCTACAATCAACAATATATAAAACGAGATAATGTTTTTTTATCAAAAACCTCAGGGATTACCACTAAACTAAAAAACAGTAGTATCAATGTGATTTAAAACTACTTACAATTGTATTTTTGTCCTTATAATCTAAATTAACAATATAATTGAGTAAATAAGTAAAATCATTAATAATGTAGCTCCGATCTTTATTGTACTTCGAGACAATAGCAGCAACTGAATTTATTTTCCTACTAACTCAAGACAAATAAATAGAGACTCCATTACTAGCCTCATTTAAATGTCAGCAGCCAAATTTTTAAGCCTACAATCACAACTAGAGTGTCCAGATATCAAGTTTATCATATATTTTTAATATGATTCAATTGCTACTATACTCTATTTCTTCCTTGAAATCAAGTCCACACTTTCATCTATCTAAGGATGTCAATGGGGTGGGGTAACCCATATGTTTCTTTATGTTTAAATTATGCATAAAATTTTTTAAAATATTAAAATTAATAATTTCATAACCAATATAGAGAGATAAATTTATGTGATTAAAGAATATAGAGAGAACCCAAAACACATTCTGAATAAAATAATATATATATATATATATATATATATATATATAAAGTTAAACATATTCCAAATAAACTAATAATAAATGTTTAGGCAAAATCATCAAAATTGATTCTGACCCAATACTAATTTATAATTTCTGGAAGTGCAAAGTTGGGTTAACTTATAATTTTAATATATCAAAAGCATATTAATGCGTAAATAAAATAAATGTTGGATTATTGTACCCTCTCCTTTACATACCTATACGGGTTTATATATGAATACTTCATACCCGTCTCGTTATCCATTTATCATATAAAATTTTAACTCATTAGAGACGGGTCACTGTAAATTCAAGGACCTACGTGTGATTTTGACATATAACTTTATGGCCGACATCTTCATTTCATATGTTGGGGTGGAGTCACATTCAAGGAGTGAAATCAAGAGACCAAATTAAAAGAATGATTGATTTTTAGTGTGAATTTCTTTTATTTTTCTAATTTTTACCCCGTTAACTTTTCAATTATGAACCCACTAAACTTCTTATGTTTTAGACTTTTATTTCCAGTTTTAGCTTTAATATTTTTTATTTTTAACCCTAAAGTAACCCCAAAATCCGCATTTCTAATTTCTCATCCTCCCTAAGCCCAAATGATTGGCGGTTGCAGCCACAAATTGACAGTGACTGTTGAGTTGTTGACGTCGACGGTCACCAACGTAGGTTTCTCTCTCTCCCTCCAAGTCTCCCTCCCCCCCTCTCTCCCCTCTCCCTCTCTATATCTATCTATCTCTCTCATTCACACTCACACTCACACACACTCTCTCTTTTCATTTCTCATTAAGTAGTATTAGAATTCAATCTGTTATGACATGTTTTAAGTGTTATTTTCTAAAAAAATTAAATTCATCCCTTTTTGTGAAGATTTTGGTGAGTTTCTATCTGTTATGTTCATTCTCATGTTTCTTCTCTATTCATGCTCAGCTCTTAGTGTATGGTAGTAATTATTGATAATTAAAATTTGACAGATAGAATTATTGATAATTGATATAATTTACCTTAAGAATCTAATTTGTAGTTGATTCTAATTTATGGTTGAATATGATAATCGTCAAATGCGAATTTATATCTTGATATCTTTATTTTCTCTCTCATAAATATGTTTGTGTATATGTATATATTATAATAATATAAATACACAATCTAGGAGCAATACCAAACCAGCCCTTACACTAAATTTCATAACAAATCAGGAAAAATTTCAACAAGAACTACAGTGTCAATATAAATCCACTCTCTGCTATCACAAAAATAAACTAGCCAATCAAATATAAAAACTCGTACCCCTGAGTTGAAATATCAAATATCAGAGTCCTGATCTCATCTACTCCCACAAACACCGTTTGTTAGTTTCTTTCTCCGTTTTTATTTCACATGTATCTGAGCAGGGTGCTGCCTCTCACTTTATGGTGTGCAAACCACTCTACTATTTGTCTCATCTCTTAGTTTCTTTCTCCGTTTTTAATTCAATATGTTCATCATTTATTATGTCAGTTATTGAGGTTATTGTAAACCTATTATTAATAGAAGAATTACTTCTAAATAATCTACTAATTGCTCAACTAAGTAAATTATTCTTATTATTGAAAATTTTATACTGTATTTTTATTACTAACCTTGTGGTGACTTCTACAACCTCATATTAGGCTTCACTCTTCTCCATTTCGCCTCTACAACCACCCTACCCTCAGGATTTACGTATCTAAGAGATCTTATCTAGGTCCCTGAAGCTAACCCAATAAAAACTGATACGTCAGCCTCTGATAAACAGGTTTACAGATTAGGTAAACAAATAATACAGAGAAATAATCAATTATAAAAATAATTAATTATAAGAATAATCAGCCACTTAGACGGAAAGTGAGATTAGATATAAGCAATTCTTCATGTAAGCAAATAAGCAAACAATAATATCAATAATCAGCCATAATAGGCGACAAATAGTTTAATTATGCAGATATTTGAAATAGAAATTGTAAATGAACAATATTATCTCCACCAGATTTGGCTCTGATACCAAAAGGTAAGACTATCATAGCTTATGTTTCCTAGGTTAAAACTAAGGACTACTCTTATATTTGTGTGTACAAATTGGATAATTTATTAATAAATTTTTCTTTCTAGGAGGGTTGATTGTTATCGTCCCTTGACATTATTCTGGACAAAAATATAGTTTTGTACCAGTGAAATTTACTTAAGGTTGGACACCTAAGATTGGCCAATTGATTATGGATACGCAAAGTAATATTATATGGCATTCCAATGAAGTTTTTAACTATTGTGTAGAGAAGTGCATTGATGGCATCATGTATTGTTTCCTAATTTTTTTTTAATAATTAATGTTTCTTTAGCATTAATCTTTCTACTGAAAGGATGGTATTTTTGAACTCTTTTGTGAGATATTTTTTCCACTAGGAACGTAAAATTCCTGTGAATCATGTGAAAGATTGAATACCTCATTGTGAAGTAAATTGTGTGTGGTAGTATAATTGTTAGCTATCATTGTCATGTATTGAAATTTATCGAGAACTTCCTGCTCAGAAAGTCCATCAATATTCCATTTGTACAATTTATCTGCAGAAATAGAAAAGTGGTTAACTAAAGAACTATCAGTAACTTGAATGTCAGGAGGGATAAGCATTTTAGGTCATTTCCTTTATAATTTGTTAACTTCTAAATTTTTAAATTTATCTTCAATATTGTTAATTTTTGAAGATTTACCTATTGTGGCTGACCCATAAGTAGATTATGACATATGACATTCTGAATCTGAATTATCATTTTGATTAATTACTTTTAATTCTTGAAGTATTTTATCAAATTTTTCAGATTCAATTTCAAATCCTGAAAGACTGTTAATCTTATCAGATGAAGATGATTCAACAGATTTATTCATCACTTCTTGAATCTGTTTATTAAGAGGAATGATATTTAAATGATTTTATCTGAAAGATTTATTAAAGATTTTTCTTTTAGAGTTTCATTAGATTCATGAAGGATCATCAACCATATTCTCAATTTTGTCTAATTATTTTTCTATTGTAATTAGACTTTGATTGGTGTGATTGAGTTGTTCAATCAAATTTTCAAAAGGTATTTCTTCCTTTACAATCTTGGTAGGAGAAGTAGTAATTAAAGATTTTTTATGGTCAAGGTCCTTAACAGAGGATGATTAATTAATTTTTAAAATTTTTAATGTTTCTTTAACGTTTGAAGATTTATCAATTGTGAGAGATTCACAGGTTGATTCTAACCTATGGCTTTTTAAATTTGAACTACTGTCCTCTAATTCTTGAAGTTTAGTAAGGTTTCAAATTCTGAATAATTGTTTTGGTTATCAATCATATCAGAATAAGATGATTCATTAGTTTTAAATTTTTTAATGTTTCTTCAATATTTGAAGATTCATTAATTGTGGAAGATTCATTGGTGGATTCTAACCTATGAATATCTAATTCATAGATACTGTCATGGTCAATAATCTTGACAGATGATTTAATTTCTTAACCTTTGGATGGCTCCTCAATACTATTTGAAGGTTCATAGATTATGGATGATTCATAGGATTCTAATCTACATGATTCTTCAATTTTATTATTGGAAGAATTATGAATCATGGATGACTCATAGGTAGATTCTAACATATGACTATCTGATTCTGAGATATTGTTTCTCAAAATTTCTAATTTTTTATGTATTTTTTTATTAGAAGTTTTCTCATAATGAATTTGGAAGGGTTTAATAAAATCTTTTTTAGGTTGAGAATTTTCTTGATTCATTGAGATTTCTTCAGGTGGTGGATGACTGATAGTTACCATAGTGGAGTCTTCCTTGAACCATTTAGATTTGAAAATTACTTTCATATTATTCTCATAAATATCCTCGATATAGTCAAAGAAAAATATGTCAAATTTATATTTTTGCATGAATGTCATTCATTCAGCAAATATGATTTTTCTTTGATCCATGTTATATGAATCTTTGAACCTATTGCATCTATCCAGATTGGCTGGGTTATCACTGTGTTGGGTTATTCTTTCCCAATCTGGTTTGTATTCTTGGTTCAAGGTATCTGGAATAGAATTTTTTTAATTTTTGTTCAAATTTTTGAATTCTAAATTTTGATTATTAATAGATGATTCTGGAAAGGAACTCCTAGGGATACTAGACTGGCTATACTCCCTAATTTGAGAATTAAAAGATTGATAAGTAATTTTATTAGATTGTTTATTATTAAGGTTTGTCTGACTTTCTTGGGAACTTATTCCTTTAAGTTCTAGGCTTTTAATTTTTAAATTATTTAATTCTTGCTCTATTTGGATCTTAATATATTGATCATTATTAATGAATGATCTACAAAAGGAACTTCTAGACTTACTAATCTTAGAACTGGAAAACTGGTAATTACTGTTCTCAGTAAGTTTTTAGTTTCATTAGAAGAAAGTATTTTTTCATGCCCTTTCCTAGGAACATGTATTTTTCCAATTGTTTTTTCATGATGCTGAGGCTTGAAAGAAGTATCAGACCATTTTGATTTGTATATTTTTTTATTGGGAATTTTAGGTATATTCCATATCTTATTATCTATTTGATCATCTAAAAAGTATCTTAAGTGTTTTTCACTATGATCTACATGATCATCTAGAAAATAATCAAATTATTATCTACTTGATCATCTGCATAGTAATTAAAGTGTTCTTCACTTATTGTGTCGGGTGTTGCATTTACTGTAGACTTGACGCTACAAGAATAATTACTTCTAACTAGTCTAGTCATTCCTCAAAATAACTAAATTATTCTTATTATTGAGAATTTTATTCTGTATTTTTGTTACTAACCTTGTGGTGATTTCTACAACCTCCTATTAGGCTTCACTCTTCTCTTTTTCACTTCTACAACCACCCTACCTTCGAGATTTTCATATCTAAGAGGTCTTACCTAGGTTCCTGAAACTAACCAAATAGAAGCTGGTACGTCAGCCTCTATTAGAGTAAATTTACAGATTAGATAAACAAATGACAAAGAAATAATCAATTATAAAAATAACCAGCCACTTGGATAGATAGTGAGATTATGCAAAAGTAATTATTCATGTAAGCAATTACGCAAACAATATCAACAATTAAACCAGCCATAACAGGCGGTGAACAGTTTAATTATGCAGAAATTGAAGCAGAAATAGTAAATGAACAGTATTATCCCCACCAGATTTGACTCTGATACCAAAATACGTGAAATTAAACAGTAATTTAAAGAGGTGGTATTAAGATGCAAGAAGATAAACAGTAAAAATTGTATTAACAAACAGCAATTACAAAACTTGTTTTGTGAAATAAAACTTTATTCTTCTGCTCCTCTTTTATAAATCTTTTTTTATTTCACTAATTTATATATATATATNATATATATATATATATATATGTATATATATATCTTGTTGACACATATATATATCTCTGATTTTTTGAAATAAAAAATTATATATCTTGTTTTTAATTGTTTAAAAATGTGTTTCAAATTACTGACAAGATGATCAATTACGAAAAACTGTTTACATTAAATCTTTTGCCTCGAGGTGCAAAAAAAAATTTGGTCTAAGCAAGAGAGAGTAAAAAATAGAGAGAGTACCGACTACTTTTTAGCTGTCAATTTCGTCTCAATTTCTTCCAAATGGAATAGTTTTCTGAGTACCTATTTTTGTCAATACGAACGGCATTAAATATCAATAAAAGTCTATAATCTTCGGGCAAAATGGCGAACTACACATTGTTCTAAAGAGTCTATTGTAGTCAAATTATATGCTACATCATTGTTAGATTTAAGAACATATGTAAAATTTACATTGACAAAATTATTTTTGACACAAAGAATATCATGAATAGAGGATTTTAAATATTCATCATTGCTGCATAAAGCATTCAAGACGTCTAGGCTGATGATAAAGCCAATTACAGGTTCACGAGACAAAAAAAATGCATTAGATCAAATCTATATATTAAATCGAACTCAATAATTGAGGACCCTACTTTGAAATAAGCATAAATTTTTTGCATCCAACCATTTTCTTGGTGGTTTCGATGTTAATGCTTAATCTGTTGTTTTCAATAATATGTCGTCTTTATGGCCCCTCCTGCCCCTTCCAATGCTTTCTTTAGATTCACTTAATTTGATCAATTTGGCACTGATTAACAATCAAATAGTCTGTGTGCATAATTATATAATCTCTCTTGCGATGATCAAATAAATGAATTTGATTCGTTTGATACGATTTGTTTTGATTTATTATATTTGTTGATCATATTTATTGGATGTTATTGGGCATTCTCAATTTTAAAAACTAATTTGAAAAGTGAAAATTTCATTCACACTTATAATTGATTAACGGCTTCTTCTACAACCGGCGTGAAATAAGCTCAACAATGCTAAGATTTAACCTCTATTTGGTCGGAAATTTAATTTGTACAAATTTTCTTATTTTCTTATAACAAAATGGTGTCATCAAAGAGCATTTGAATTTTTTAACAATAGATAATCCGATTATTTTTTACAATAGATAATCGGATTATTTAAACACAAACGCTTTCGTTTCTTTTCATTTCAAAATTGGTTTTATTTTAGAAAAATAATTTTAAATCAATCAAGTTTTAATTGATAAAAATATTATGTTAATCATTTATAAATTAATTATTAAATTATTCTTGAGTTAAAAAGAAGAAACATGGACAATTATTTATGGGAGAACTGCAAAAATGATCATTTTTCAATTTAAACCACAAAAATATCAGTAAAATTTTTTTATTGCAAAAATGATTGAAATATGATAAAAAATTTATTTACGTCTATGTAATATTAGTAAATATATAATTTACTTTGATCATTTTACCCATTTTTGCAAATTAAAAAACTTTCGGTCATTTTTACCGTTAAAAGTTAAAAAGTTGGCTTAACCTGTAATTTTTTTGTATATATATTAATTACTTGGTGAGACTCCTTCAACCCAAGATTTGAAACCTTGTTAGAACCCATACGAAGTGGGCCTTATAAATCATTGTTCATGTTGATTTAACCACTGATTTACTTGGTACTGTTGCTTCTTCTCGACTTCATAGTATTTTATGTCTTGCTTTGTCTACTGATATGAGCATCTATGATTTTGACATGACTAAGGTCATTGATCTTATTAATCCTAACACATTATCTGATATCTCTTATGCTCTGTGGACCTAAATATATGTCCTCCTTCCTTATCTAGGCATACTTATGCACCTTCACATAGTATCACACAGTCTCACCATCATATACAAACAATATCAAAATCTGATATTAATAAGAAAAAGGCTTCCCTTGTCTAAAGTCCTCTAGTCTAGCATTTTCATTCTGAACCTTAGTCCTATGCTACTACATCTAAAAGTCCTGAATGGACTCAAGCAATAAATGATGAGTATAATTGTAAAACCCTGAAAATCGATTAAAGTTACTTTAGTAATTTTTAATATAATGTGGAAGTTAAGTCAACAAAATTTCTTCTAAAATCAATTCATAATCTATGGTATTTAATGAAACAATACATTTATTAGAAAAAAATTCAAAACATGTTTCTAAACCTAATAATTATAAAATCTCCTGGATAAGTAGGAAGCTTTATTCCAATGCTGATGCTGTAACTCATTATGGCGTAGATCATAGTAGGGATGGGTGTAAAACTATTACTTGTCTATTCTCTTTGCTAGTTTGGTTTTGATGGACAAGGTTATTGTTAGAGGGAGGAGAAGACGCTCTTAATCTTGTGTTCATTAATGAGATCTTTTTTATAACAAAAGAGGTACTATAAAAAGTCATCGATCTACTGTATATAGTTATTCTATGTAAATGTATTAACATCTCTATTGGTTAATTAAATATCTTATTCAGCAAGGTAGGTGCACCCTTTCCTTATCAACCAGAGTTATCGGCTGTGGAGTATTCTTAGAGTTTGATAACTCTAAAATGCATCAGGCAACATCTTTAAAGATCGCCTTAAAAGAAATTAATCTAGTTACGCATAAGCTCGTCAGATACTGTCACTACTAAATCTAATGAAAAACAATGAATAATTAATATTGACTATGTATTTCAAGGAAAAAATATATCTATGAATATTTAAAACATTTAGTGCAAAACCAAACAACTGTTGGCTTAAATCATGAAACACATAAAATAATGATTTCAGAATGTATTTAAAATGGAACTCTAAAGTCTGCAAACAAAAATCTTACAACTTGCAACTCATATTATTCGACACCTCGTGTTAAACAATTTCTTTTAATCATCTTATTCAATCAATCTTCCTCAGACAAATTATCATGTTATTTTTAACATCAAGTTGCCTAAGAGTCCATCCAAAGGTACTAGCCAAAGAAAATAAAATCATAACAGTTGATTTTTTAAAAACTGGACTAAATGTTTCACCATAGTCTAACCCAGCTTGCTAGTGAAAGCCTTTAACCACTAACCTGGCTTTATGTCTAGTGATGGTGCCATTAAGATTATATTTAAGTTTATAGACCCACTTACACCCAACAAGATTCTTGTTGGGGGGTAAGGGAACAAATGTTCATGTGTCTTGAGAGATTAGAGCATTATACTCATCGTTCATGGCTTGAGACCAAGCTGAAATTTTAGATGCAGCCGTATAAGATTGAGATTCAATATCAAGTTACTAATCTAAAGGTCCTAAAGCAAGAAAATTTTTTCTTTTATATATGCCATATTTTGATCGAGTTTGCATAGGATGAGTAGATTGTATGTGGGAGGTAACAAAATGTGTCCGAGAAGTATGATGTCAAGGTTAAGATCAATATGAGGTCAAACAACACTAGAAACAGGCAAAACAGCAGGCACAATATCAGTACATGGCTCACGAAAATCAGATGCTGAAGTAGAAACAGTCACAGTATCATGGGAAGCACTAGCAGAGAAAGAAGATTCTGAATTTGAAGTAGCAGTATGGTGACTAGCAACATTATCATTAACCAAAACTGGCACATTATCATTAAGCAAAGATGGAACAATATCATTTAAACCTGAAGCAGGACAATGACTATCATCATTAATCAAAACTGGTGCAGAACATGGAAAACCAGTAAGCAAATCATGATTTTCAGATAAATTAGTAGGCAACACAACAACAACAAAGAAATCGAGCATAGTAACAATAGGAAGAGTATGAGAAACAATAGGCAAATCAGTATATAATTAGTTAGGAATAGAGAAATCAGTAGCAAGAGCATGGCCAGTATTCGGAGTATCAGAAGTTATGCTATGTTGAGGAACAATGCCAGAGAGAGAAGAGTTACCTGGAGCAGAAGAAGGAGTGCAGAAAAAAGGAAGAAGATATGTATACCTATCACTGGGTGGAGAACTAGCATTGGTAACATGTTCCTGATGAGATATTAGTTGGAGCAAAAGGAAAACATTGCTAAAAAATAACATGCCTTGAGGTATAGTATTTCTTTGCACTTTAATCATAGCACCAATATCATTTTTGCTATAAAGCATATCCTAAAAATACGCATTGAACAGTTTTAGTATGAAACTTAGTTGGCATGTAAGGTCTAAGATAAGGATAGCAAGCACAACCATACACCTTAAGCAGTTTATAATCAGGTAATTTGTCAAAGAGTTTAGCATAAGGGGAGGTGTGTGAAAGAATAGGACTTAACATTCGATTAATCAAGTACACAACAGTGGCAAAAGAAAAGTTCTAGAAGGCAGTAGAAAGAGAAGCATGATGCCAGGTGTCTATGTTTTCTTTCATCAACTCCATTTTGTTGTGGAGTATATGGAAAAGACTTTTGATGAATGATACCACTTTCATGTAAAAAAAATTTTAAAAGAGAGGCTTCTGTATTCACCATCGCCATGAGACCTAAAATACTTAATAGTGTAGAAAAAGATTCTCAACCATACATTTAAATTTTTTGAAAATATGGAAAACATCATATTTATGAGAAATAGGGAAAAACCAAGTAAATCTAGACATATCATCAACAAAGATAACATAATATTGATGACCAAGAACAGAGGTGGTGGGTGCGGACCTCATACATCACTATGAACAATATGTAAATGAGAAAGAGAGACAGAATCAGAAGAAGATAAAGGAAGCTTAGTCATTTTATTGGATATACAACTGATACAGATGTCAGCATCAGAAGAAGAATTACATGGTATATTAACAGAATTCAAGATCTGTCTAACTATATAACTAGATGGGTGACCAAATCTAAAGTGCCATATAAAGTTGGAGGCCTTGGCAGCAATATATGTAACTTTGGGCTTAGGTAAGCATGATGGGATATGATATAAATCATTTATGCTAGGACCTTTATGCAGTATGAAACCTATAGATTTGTCCTGAATAAAGAAATATGAGGCATACCAAATGAACAAACAATTATGATCGAGGTAAAATTTATGAACAGAAAGTAAATTAGTAGCCATATAAGGCACATAATAGACTTAAGATAAATGGAAATGGTTAAAAGGAGTGCGAATCACACTAGAATCAGTGTGTATGATGGGGAGGGACTGCCCATTTCCAATTGAAATGTTATCCACACCATTGTACTCAGTTGGGTTGAAAATGTTGGCCAGGTCAGGGATAAGTTTGAGTTACAGCCAGTATCAGAAATCCATACCTGTGGGTCTGAAGGTTGTAAAGCTTGAGAAATAGCAGTCATGGCAGCAAGGTTACTGGGTGGATTTCTCGCTTGATAGAAAATTCATTCAGTGAAAACAATCAGCAACTCCATGACCCATTTTTAGACAAATTTGACATTGGATCTGAGAATGTTGATGTGTGTGTTGAGGACTGTGCTGGATTTATGAACTGGAAACGATGAGATTCTTGAATTGTGATGGAAATGGAGGGGGTGGTGCGCCAAGAACATAAGGAAGATTGTTGTTGTTAGGGTACCAGTGCTGATTTCGACCCCCACGGCCAGAATTGAATCTTCCAGATGAATGATTTCCTCTTAAATTCCTACCCCGACCCCTGTCGTTGCCATCATTGGAGAGGGATGCAAGAAAGGCTTTGTTTTGGAACAAATTATCCTGAGGTTTGTGTTGGGATTCCAAAAATTTTGCTTTGTTTTAAGAAGAACATGGAGTTCTTCAAGAGATAAATGTTCAGCCCGAGTTCTAATGAATGTTCGAACAGTGTTATATTCAGGAGGAAGACCGTTAATAGTGTAAAGAAGAAGATCCTCAGCTTCAATATTAACAGATACAGCAGAGAGCTTATCACTAACTTCTTTGATGCGTTGAATATCAATATTAATGCTTTCAGAAGGTTTCTTTGAGATGGATTAAAGATAAGATTTTAATTGCAAAATATTGGTTTTAGACAAAGAAGCAAACCTGCGTTCAATGGATTCCCAAATTTTCTTGGATGTTTTGCAACCAACAACATATGAAAGGGAAGTAGAGGAATAGTGGCATTGATCAGAGTCCTTAGAGCCTGATCTTGAGCTACCCATTGATCAAATTTTGGATCTTGAACCTCTAAATTGTCGATCTTGATGCATCTAGGGGACACGACACAAACCTATCTACAAACCTGAACACCATGTGAGCCTTCAAGATGTATGAAATCTGGTGTTTTTAGAGGATGAAATTCATGGAATCTAACCGTATAGAAACAAGATTATAGATGTTGGACAACAGAAAAATTGGTGAGTGAGGAGTCGAATCTAACATAGCCAGTGATGATGAAGAAAATAAATTTGTAGAGGGGTTTGAAGTGGGTTCGTGAGAGGAAGAAGAAGTGGGTAATTTCATAGAGTTACTTTGAGATGTAATTTGAAAGCTAGGTTATATATCAGTAGAATCTTGAGCAGCGGTGGATTGATTCTCTATATTGTCTTCCATGGATCAACGACGCGAGTCAGGGGGCTCTGATACCATGAAGAAAGTAAGGAATAGAAGAAGAAAACATATTGAAGGAGAAGATGAGAAAGCAAAGAAAGACGAAGAGGAGAAGAGAATGCATGCAGTATTCAATAATCATCCAACAAAAAAGTAAAACTTTAGTTCAAAAATAACCAGAGTAAGATCTAACCAAACTGCCAGAAAGAGAAAAAGATAGAAATAACCTCGAACTAAAACTAATCACTTAACATCTTTTACCCCATTGGGTCATAATTTACTCTACTAAACCCAACGGATGAAAACTTCTCCATCTTAAATATTTGTAGTGAAACTGTGAATTAAAATATCATACATTTGAATTTACAACTTCTTTATCATTCGCTTCGGAATGACATATGACATATTGAACGATCAGGACAATTGAATTTTATTTTGATAGTCTAAATCTTTGGTACTAATGAAAATATAATAAAGAAAGATGGTGAGATGAAAAATGTCGAGGGATCAGGGATAGTTAAGTGAATAACGTTTATTACACAATGGACTCTGCCAACATAATTATATTCATGAATACAAACCATAATCATATTGTGTTGCTAATGATGTTGGGCTAGAGTGACTCGTGGATAAATCAAATAGTAAATGCAGTATTTAACAATTTAAAGGATAATAATAGTTTTATGATCGTTTATAATAATTTGTAGGATAAGCTACAGTTTTATCCTCTGTAGTTTGGGGTAGTTTTCATTTTAGACCATCCATTTTAAAAAGTAGCAGAGTAGACCATACAATTATATTTTTTATTCACGTTAGACCTTCTGGAAGAACTCCGCTTGAAAATGTTAACAGACTGTCACGACACTACGTGGCAAATAATTTACACGTCAGTTTTTTAATTAATCAGTAGCCATGTATGATGAATTACCCAAATTACCCCCTATTATCCCCCCTCTTTGAGGAGTTTTGGGTGATTGTTCCTTGGAGAGCCTAACTCCATGTCTAAAGGGAATATATCTCTTCATGGAGTCTTTGCATACTGAAGCGATCCATCACCTTATCAATATAAGATACTTGGGAAAGTGCCAACTGTTGGTTCTTCCAATCTAAAAAAATATGAATACCTAGGACAATGGAAGTTTCTCCAAGATCCTTCATATCAAATTGCTTTGCAAGCCAGATCTTGACATCAGACAATGAGTAAGAATATCATCCACGTACAAGATAAAAAAACCATATTCCCTTCGTGTATCAGCTTATACACACAAAGTTCAATCTTTATAAGAGATCTACAGGTGTGACAGGGTTTACCTGTTGGAGCCTAGTTTTGTGTCCAAAAAATACGGACTGTATAGCTTTAGAATTGCTGTAACAGACGGATCGTAGCACGCTCATGCGCACTTCTGTAGGGTATAACTTTTGATACATGTGGAACCACGGGTCCTGTAAGATATCAAATTGAAGCTTATTTAGAGACCCACATGGGTGACAGGGGTTACCCGTCAGAGCTTAGTTTTATGTCCAAAAAACACGGACTGTGCAGTTTTAGAATTATTGTAACAGATGGATCGTAGCACGCACATGTGCACTTCCGTAGGGTATAACTTTTGACACGGGTGGAACCACGAGCCCTGTAAGATATCAAATTGAAACTTATTCAGAGACCTATAGGGACGACAATGTTTAGCCATCGAAGCCTAGTTTTGAAAGGTTTTAGACTTTTGGCGCATTAGATAAACATGTCTAAAATGTGAGTAGTCATGTGTGAAGATTACAAAATATTCATAACCTCCTCTTGCTTGGATATTAAATAGCTTGCATACATCACTTTGTACGAGTTCGAGGCTTGAGTGGCTCTTTTACCATTCGCTGAAAATGGTCTCTTGATTATTTTTTCTTCTATGCAGGATTTGCATGTGGGTAATGATCCTACACTTAAAGTTTTTAATGGACCATCATTTGTAAGTCTTTTAATCATGTCTAGGTTAATGTGATCAAGATGCAAGTGCCACAAGTAGGTTTGATCGATTGAGTCAGACTTCAACATTTTACTATCCATTTTTAAATTAACATTTACCTCAGTATCAAATATCATTGGAACTTTGGGTTTTACATAGAAAATGTTTATCATGCGTGCAGTAGTAATTAAGCAATTATTTCTGAAAAATACCAATATCATAATCAATAAAATTCAAAGAAAATCCTTACTTAATTAAGCTAGCTACTAAAATGAGGTTTTCCCAAAAATCGGGATATAATAAACATCACGTAAAACTAAATAATTGTTCTCAAATAACAATTTAATAGTTCCAACTGATACTGTCGATACTAGTGCTCCATTCTCCCAAGGGAAGCTAACTTGCCCTCGTTAAGCCTTTTTCTTTCACTGAACCCCTACATTGAACAACAAATATGGTTAATGGCTGTAGAGTCTACAATCCGTGAAAAAGTAGAGTCAGCCACATAACAGGATTCAGTAACAAGTGTTGTACCTTTGGATTTTAACTTCTTCAGATAATCCGGGTAGTTGGTTTCATATGGCCAGTGACTCCATAGTGATGACACTTGTATTTCGACTTGTCCACTTTTGTAATGCCCTTTCCTTACACAGCTTTCGAGTTCGCCTTTTTAGCTTTCTTCATACCTCTTTTTTGTTTCCTTTTGGTGTCAGAGGTTGAAGGCTTATTTTTAGTAAATTTTACCTCTCCATTATTCCTCTTACCTTTTAGAAGAAGGGTCTCAATAACATGCAACTCCTTCATAAGTTCTGAAAGAGAGTACATGAACTTATTCATCAAATAATTAAGTTTGGAGCTCTCAAAAGTGTCTGGCAGAGTCTCAAAGATCATATCGACTTGAGTCTCGCCATCTACCTCAGCTTCTATAATCTCCATCTCATTCAGATAACTAATAATCAACATCATATGTTCTCTGACAGGAGTTCTGGGTTTCATCCGGCAGTTCATGAAGTTTCGCACAACAGAATGTTTCGCCTGACCACTGATCCCTGAATATTTTGATGATATTCAACATGATATCAGGGGTGATATCCATGTTTAGATATTGTTGTTGTGACACATTGCTAACTAATGCCAAGATGTAACACCTGACGATCTCATCAGAACGGAGCCAAGAAGCATAGTCATCATTTTCCTTTTTAGTCGATTCAACAATAGCTCAAGAGGACAATGGGTGGTGAGAACAAATTTTTACTTTTCTACCGTCAGCACGATATAAAGATTACGTTTTCAATCCATGTAATTTTCACCAGTGAGTTGGTTTGCATTCAAGATTGTTGAGAGTGGGATAGTTACATAACTACTGAAAAGAATAAATAAAGCTGTGAAAAATAAGTACATTACTATTTAAAAATCTGAGAAAAATATATTTCTTCGATGATGTTATGATCAACAATGATAGCTCATATCATCTAGGGACAATGCTCGAGCTACGTCTTATAGCATTGAGATTCTTCTTGTTTGGTTAACACTTCTCAAGATGTCACTACATCTAATTCAACCACTCACTAATGGTTTTGGTCACCTTAGCCCCATTGACTAGCTCTTATGAGAGATTCCAATGTGCTTTGATCTAAGTTTTTAACCAAAGCATCGACTTTAGATGTTGCTATGAACTAACGCTCCATCTAGGGACGATCCCGCCTCAGCATTTCCTTTACAAGCTTTGCCGTCACAAGTAACTCGATGACTTAAAGTGACACGATTCTTACATTTTTCCCACTGAAGAGAGAACCGCTAGGATGGCTCTAAATCATTTCTCGTGTCATGATCAAGTTTGTGTTGAGGACCTTAGGAACGTTTCAATATAAATGACCCTCCGATTTAGTTTTTTGAAAAATTGGATTTTTCTTTGCTTTTTAAAAAATCACAACTCTTAATAAATTTTAAAATCAAGTTTTTAAAATTATAAACTTTAATAAAATTTAAATCACAATTTAAAATTAGGACGGCTCTAAATCATTCCTCGTGTCAAGATCAAGATTGTTTTGAAAACCTTGGGAACGTTTCAATGTAAATGACCCTCCCACTTAGTTTTTGAAAAATTAGATTTTTCTTTTTTTTAAATCATAACTCTTGATAAATTTGAAAAGCAAGTTTTAAAAAAGATAAACTTTCATAAAATTTAAATCACAATCTAAAATTATAATTTTTATAAAATTTACATTATATTTAAAATTATAACCCATTATAAATTTAAATTACAATGATGCATGTAAATGTTATATGACAATTTGATCTTGGTATATCCATATTCCTATATAGCATGTTATAAGAAATGCAAGATTAAAGATTAATTATACATTCAAAATTAACCTCTCTATGACTCATTTCTAATTACAACTCATAAAAAATAATAAATTCATTATAATAATTTAAAAAGTATTTTTCATGGCATCTGTAATTATCTCCTCCTTCAGGAAGTTCCACCCTCTTGTAACCCTTTATCAAGGTCCAGTCCCAGCTTCAAAATTCAAATTTTAATTTAAAATTAATTATCTGATAATTTTTACTTTGATAAATAATCAACAAGTAAATTAATCAATTGATTTCTTTTAAAAATAATTTAAAAAATAAATTCTAATTAATCGGTGTTGAAAATTTACCAAATTAATTTAATTAAATTTTTAGAGACTAGACTGGGCTTGGAATCAAATCCCAAGTACATATGAATCATTTCGATCAAACAACACTTGCTTACTCCAAAACCTCAACAGACTTGGTGGGTCCACGCCAGCCCAAGGCCCAACATGGTCTTAGGCGCGCTATGGTTTCCAAAACCCTTGTGCCGCCCCTTAGGATTCCAAACCCCATTGATGGCATGACAACCAAGGTAGTAGAGGGCTGATGGGGCAACGCACGGTGGAAGGCATAACGGGTGGTGGTGCGCAGCGGCATGGCATGTGGCGGCGCGGTTTGCAGCGGAAAGCATGGCGGACAGCGGATACGGGCGTTGACTTCTCGGGATGCGTACGATGACAACTTTACATGAAATTTAACAATACAACTCTTTACAAAATTAAAACACAAAATTCATATGCCTCAATTTCGGCATAAATCAATTCTAAAACTGAAAAATAACACCTAGAGCCAATCGATCGGAATCCACTCATAATTATTTGTCAATGTCATCATATTCATTCATACATACGTTAAATACATAATATGCATATTCAAAAACCAAAGGCTCTGATACCAGTTGTTGGATTGAGTTTTAGATTTTACAGAAAAATTAATGAACCATGATTAGTTCATGGGTGGAGTTAAAAAAATTTCAAACGTACATTTAATCAAATTAAATACAAAACCAAACAATGAACATGCGTAATCATATAAAGGTATTGAGAAGAAATAGAAACAATTTATACATTTCAATTAATGGAGAATTTCTGATTTGGTGGGATCTAATTTCTATCTCGCATTCTTCGTTCTTCGCAGAGTTAGTAATTGATATTCGCACCGACAACCACTCGTTAGAATAAGAAGTATATCTCTCAAGGATATCATCAGGAATTGAATGTGGGCTCTCAAAATAACTATGGAAGAGAAAACATAAATTTTCTCTTCCCTTATGAATTTCGATAGCAACTAGTGAGGGAGAGAGAAAAACATTTTTTGCTCTGATATAATACAATGTGGTTAGAGTTAGATATGCAACCCTAACGCAATCTCTTATGTATTAATTATGCAATTTACCCCTATACCCATTTATGATAAAACCAAAATTTACATTCTCCATGCACCGTGATGTGCGATTTTTTACATCTCTCATGGAACCAAAATTGTGTCCAAATTCATCAGTCTAAATTGATGAATTAAATTATCTCTATCAATTAATTAATTAATTTCTTTTATTTACTAATGATCTAATAATTAGAAAATAATAAAATAATTAATTTAAGTATTAATTTTACTCTTCAATAATTTAGTGGTGACACACATCTGATATGGGGCTCGGAAAATGTACATTGGTCTAAAACATTTTTATGGTACAATTGACATTGTTTCTCACTCATGTACTTATAAGCTACTTTTATGACCGAATGTATCCACATGAATAAGGCTATGAGATTCAAATACCGGGTTAATTTATCTCCATAAATATCCGATCTATTTAATCCTGGTGCCGAATAAACTCTCGATTCATGCACACTAAATTTTCTGTGGTGCATATAAACATTTATATTTCACGGTCCATAGAATATTTTATGATATTACACTTCATGAATATCAGTAACGAAAGTGAGATATAAGATTACCAGTTTACCCCTCTACTTTTTATTTTCGTAACTCCTTTATTGACTGTGAATAAGAAAGATATATCACTGAAGTGTCACATACATTTTACCATGTCTTATTCAATGTCTCATGTCATCAAGTACCAGACTCGGTTTATTTATTCACACACTCATCAATAAAGACTAAGGTGATATTGTTACTTTTACAATCTTTCCACGAATTCTATATCTGTAAATCACCCAACAACCGATGTATTGTCCTGCAATTCGAACTCACTCATTTGACATATTAAAGATCGCAAGTAATTAAGTCAAGTTTCGTATTCTCCTTAGGATTAAGATAATTAAAAAATACATTTAATGTGTTTGAATTAGATTTAGAGCTAGATAAACGGTTTTGCTTTAAACTAATTGTTTACTAGTCTATTCAACATGTTTCATAACATGTGTTCTTACTTATGTTTGCCTTTCCTGGGTGATAAATGATCTCGCAGTCATAATCCTTCACCAATTCCAACCAACAACGTTGCCTCATGTTAAGCTCTTTCTGAGTGAAAAAGTACTTAAGACTCCTATGATCTGTGTAAATCTGACACTTATAGCCATACAAGTAATGTCTCCAGATCTTGAGGGAAAATACAACTGCAGCCAACTCCAAATCACGTGTAGGATAATTCTGTTCATAAGGCTTGAGCTGACGAGAGACATATGCTATGACCTTTCCCTGTCGCATCAAAACACAACCCAATCCTCTCTTGAAAGCATCACTGTAAATCACCAAGTCACTCTTACCATCTGGAATGGTCAACATTGGTCCTGTCACTAATTTTTGTTTTAGTCTCTGAAAACATTTCATGCACTCAGCCGTCCAGGTAAAGGTGGCACTCTTCCTTGTCAACTGAGTAAGTGGAACAACAATCTTTGCAAAACCCTTAACAAACCTCCTATAATATCCTGCTAAACCCAAAAAACTACGAACTTCCCCAACATTTATTGGTGGAGGCCAGTTAACCACTGCTTCGATCTTAGACGGGTCAACTGAGATTCCATCTCGAGATACTACATGACCAAGGAATGATACTTGCTGAAGCCAAAACTCACACTTCTAGAATTTAGCATCTAATTGGTGCTTCTTTAAGGCTTGCAAAATAATCCTTGAGGTGATCCATATGCTCAGTCTTTGATCTAGAGTACACAAGAATATCATCAATGAAGACGATCACAAAAGAATCTAAGTACTCTTTGAACACCCTATTCATGAAATCCATAAAGGCTGTCGGAGCATTAGTTAATCCAAACGACATCACTACAAACTCATAATGGTCGTAACGAGTGCGAAACGCTGTCTTTGGAATATCCTCATCTCGAATCTTGAGCTGATGGTATTCTAATCTTAAATAAATCTTAGAGAATATCAATGCTCCCAGAAGTTGATCAAACAAATCCTTAATACATGGTAACGGATACCTATTCTTGATAGTGACTCTATTCAACTCCCGGTAATCAATGCATAGCCTCATTGATCCATATTTCTTTTTAACAAATAATACTGGAGCACCTCAAGGTGAAACACTGGGTCTAATGAAACCCTTATCCAGTAATTCTTGAAGTTGGTCCTTAAGTTCCTTCAACTCTGCAGGAGCCATACGATATGGAGCTTTGGATATAGGGGCAATGCCTCGTACCAACTCAATACGAAAATCTCTCCCGAGGAAGAGGGAGTCCTGGAAAATCATCAGGAAAGACATCTAAAAATCCAAAAACTATTAGAACTAATCCAATATCCACATTGGTCTTAGTTGTGTCCATAACAGAAACTAAGTAACCCCAGTTACCATGATCAAGTAGGCGTTGTGCCCGTAAAGCAAATATTACCTTCGGCATAGGCCGTTGCTGAGATCCCCTAAACTTGAAGCTAGGTCTGCCTGAAGGTAGGAATCAAACTTTCTTTCAATAATAGTATATGTTGGCATAGTTAGCAACCAACCAATCCATCTCTAGAATTACGTCAAAATCATGCATCCCTAGGACAATAAGCTTAGCATTCATAACATGATCTGATATCATTACTGAACAATTCTCTATCACCTTATTAGCCTGGAGAGAAGCTCCGAAAGGCGTAGAAACACATAATTAAAAACCCAATGGAACAACAAACAAAGATGTACGACTCACAAATGAAGCAGATATAAAAGAATGCGTGGATCCAGAATCAATTAATGTAAAAGATGAATGTCCCAGTACAAGTAATGTACCTACCACAACTGCATGCGACTGCTCAGCTTCCTAGCGAGTTAATGTGAAAACTTTCCCTTTAACTCTACCACCTGCAACATTACTAGGTTATCCTTGAGCAAGTAGAAGGCATTGTCTAAGGTAATGCTCAATCTTCCCACACTTAAAACAAGCATTGTTCGCCTTAAAGCATTGATTGTCATGGTGCTTCTTGCATGTAGCACATAAGGGATTTGATTTGATCATCTGCCTTTTTACATTGTGAGGAACCTAATGAGAATCCTGCGATTTCCACTTTCCATGAAATGATTGCTCTGACCATGGTCGTGCACGTGGAGAAAGATTATGTTCCATCAACAAAGCTGCCTTAACCACCACTGTGTAGCTGGTATGCTTATGGAGCGACATTGATCCCTTAATCTCTGGACGCAGTCCTCTTTCAAAAGTTCGTGCCTTCTTTATCTCACTATCCACATAGTGTGTGGCGTATCGAGACAATTCTTCAAACTTTCACTCGTATTCAGCTACACTCATAGCTCCTTGCACAAGTCTAAAGAATTCGGCATCTTTCTCTGTCGTGACCATGATCGGAATATATTTCTCAAATAAGAGTTTCTTTAAATAATTTCATGTCACTAGATTACGATCGACGTCATGAGCTCTCTGTATGATCGAGCCTCCCGTGTCAGCATAAATGTTGCAAAAACAACCTGTTGAATCTCAGTGCACGGTATAAGCTGGAAGATCTGCTCCAGTCTTGCAATCCATTCGTCAGCTAGTAGTGGGTCGGACAAGTGACCGTTAGGTGGTTTTGGCCTCCTGAATGTCTGGATTAACTGCTGCATATTAACCTCCGTCGTTTGTTACAGATCTTGGCGAGCCGTAGCTGTTTGCCTTAATAACTCCAAAAATTCTTGAAACATATCCATCATAGCAACTGGAGGGTTAGCAGTAGGATCAACTAGTGCATGCTTGTTGTTGTTCCTTGTAGGGGGCGCCATTGCACTGCTACCCATAAACCCAAGACTTACCGATGTATCGCGCAAATATAACATAAACGTAATTCAAACACGCCATAATGAAACAAAACACATCATACTCGATCAATAATTAAAACATATATAACATGTGTACCTGACTTGTAAGATGAGGGAGGAGCAGAGTGAGTGACATGCCATATCTTTCACTTAGAAAAGTATATAGAATCTAAAACCATGGCCCTGATACCAAAACTGTAACACCTTAATTCTCGACGGGTTAAACATGCTTGAAATTTCACAATTCAAAAATTTTCAATCCAAATTGAAGTCATAAATATTCTTATGCTTCTGCTATTTAACGTTAATATTCTTATCCTTTATTGTTGCCTCTGTTTTTCTTGTCTGTGCGTGTTCAGCCATTGTCATCGTCAGACAAAACTCTTCGGGTAAGATTCCTCTATGCTTCTATCTTTAATTTTCTTCTCTTTTCGCTTCCCTCTTTTGCTCTTTGTCCCTTTGCTCCTCCCACGGGTTCCTGCTGCTCTTTCTCTGGCTCACTATTTCTTTCACTCGTTGATTCTCTCTCTTGTCATTATTTCCCTTCTTTCTATCAGTTTCTAGCCACAAAAAATTAATGGGTGTTTGAACCATTTTGTTAAATTGGTTTTCCAAAAGTTTCTGATTATATAGTTTTATTTGGTTTTCTTATTTTATGATTGTTTACTTAATGTGATCTTCTTATTCATTTGGGTAGGTCTTGGATTTTATTAATATCATATTTTCGTTGGTTTTGATATATAAATTGATTTTAATCTTGACTAGATATTTTCTTCAAACACAATTTCCGCTCGTGTTTTCTACACTAACCTTTAAAGCTTCATTAAAGTGGGGTTTTATGTAATCAATTGGATGGGTGGCTTTTACTTAAAAAAAACAAGGGTGTCTTTTATATTTATTCAAATTAAGGAAATTTTCCATTCTTTAAACAATTTTGATTTATGTGTATTTCACCCAAATAACTGATACCAATCTTTGATTGGAATCGTTGGCGAATCCTTTCCCTATTCCTCCCCTTTCTTCTTCCCTTTCCCCTGTTTTTCTGATTCGGGTGGCGAATTGGGTCTTGTGGCCCGGTTCAGTTGAAATGAATCGATCTAGTCCAACCAACTAAAGTGAACTGGTTCAGACCACCCAAACCTAGTTGAACCGATTTGAACCGCTTGATCAATTTATACCCGATTTAGTTTTCACCTATTCCCAACCTCACTCGCCCTCTAGTTAATTAAATAATTATAGATATTATATGAATATATTGTGATATGGGATCCTTGGATTTCAGGTCATTAGTTGCTGAATTTAATTCGTAGCGAATCCAAGTAAGTGAATTTATATAATAATTCGGTTCATATATTATAAGCGTAGAATGTATAAGTGAAATTGTTTTATTATTTCTTTATGTTCAATCTTATGATCGAGTGTTTTATTTATTTTTCATATCACGATGAAATTGTTCACGCCATGTTATCAAGTTATACGATTGGGTGTCACCATGTTCATGTTAGCGTCCTTAAGGTTCAGATAACTTTTAGTGACATCAAGTTTTAGGACACCCAATCTGTCATGTTCACGGTCATGTTAGAAGTTCAAGTTCAAGTTGTGAATCAGTTCTGGTTAGGTTACTAATTGAGGGATGTGTCTAGTCGAATTATGATCAAGCAAGTATAAGTATCGGCATGTATAAGTACTAGTTCAAGTAATATGTTAACCATGAAATCGGTGTGTTATTACAAGTATTTTATGTGACCAGTGAACGTGTGAAATAAATTTGCATGAGTTATATGTTTACATTTATGTCATGTGAAGCTTATTAGTATGTGAATTTACTTACTGAGTATTTTTAATACTCATCCCCCCCGCCCCATAGATGATTAAGTTACAGGTGATGGTGACTCGTGTGTTGCAAGAGATATGTGAAATGAGAGATTGTGGGTTTGAATCGTGTATTGCAACGGATTTTGCTCGGGTTGGACGGATTTCGAGCTACGAAGAGATAAAGATGAAGAGATCAAGAAGAAATGATGAGAGTAGAGTGTTTGAGTGAAGATGAATGAAATGTTGAGAGAGCGGGGAAGGGTGGGTATCAGGTTTTTAAGAAGGGGAATATGGTTTTTTAAGTTTGGGGATAATTATGATAAGAAAATAAGGTTAGATTTGACAAATATATTTATAGGGTTATAAATTAAAACATAAATGAGCTAATTTTCCAACTTTTATAGGGTTATAATTAAAAATAAAAGGTTAAATTTCAAACTTTAATATTTAATTACAAACTTTTAGTGGATATGTTCGATTTATAGTAAAATCTGACCTTAAGGGTTTTACATGTTCGTCAAACCAATAAATAGGATTTACCGGCCATCATAACATCATGACATATAATTATGTAGGGTGTAAACACGTCTCGCTTGATAATTGTCACAAAAGCACAATAACATTATCAATGACAACTTTTAACAAGTTTATGTATGAGTGTTCAATTGCTTCAGGAATCCTTACTTAATCCAATCTAATTTCATTTATTAACTGAATATGGTGAATGTTTGCATTTTAGAGAACGAGTTTTTTCTATTTTTATCGATGATTTGTCCGACGTACAGTAATTAATTAATTTTTTATTTCAAATTTTGGATGGTGATTGGGGTAAAAAATGGCGTTTATGACCCTCATCGGCGATCGCTTGTTAAATTATAGCGTTTAGGGAGTGAATTGGAGACTGGAGGCAATAAACAAGCGTTTGGCAATAAAGAATGGCGATTTTCACCCTCATGATGATGTTTGGAGGTCGAAGAATGACACTCGGATTGGATTTTTGATGTTCACCAAATTTGTAGTATGGTATAACGAGAATCTTGAGGGGTTCATCAAAAATTAAAAATATATTTTTTTGGAGAGATTCACCAAATATGTATTGTGATTCATCAAATACGTACAAAATTAATAATTCTTGGAGGGGTTTACCAAAATTGATTTTGTACGTATTTGGTGAACACTGGTACGCAATTGGTGAACCTCAATACATATTTGGTGAACTCCTCCAAGAATTATTAATTTCTACATATTTGGTGAACCTCAGTACATATTTGGTGAACCCCGATACGTATTTGGTGAACACCTATACATATTTGGTAAACCCCTCCAAGAATCATTAATTTGTATATATTTGGTGAACCTTAATACATTAGGGGTTCACCAAATATGTAGTGGAGTGCACCAAATGCGTACAAAATTAATAATTTTTGGAGGGGTTCACCAAAGTTGAATTTGTACATATTTGGTGATCTTCAATACGTAATTGGTGAACCCCATTACATATTTGGTGAACCGCTCTAAGAATTATTAATTTCTACATATTTGGAAAACCTCAATATATATTTGATGAACTCCGATACGTATTTGGTTAACACCTATATATATTTGGTGAATACCTATACATATTTGGTGAACCTCTCTAAAAATAATTAATTTGTATGTATTTGGTGCGCTCCAATACATTAGGGGTTCACCAAATATATATTGGGGTTTACCAAATATGTAATGGGGTTCACCAAATATGTAATGGGGTTCACCAAATACATACTAATTAATAAATCTTGAAGGGGTTTACCAAAATGTACTAAAGTTCATAAAATATGTACTGGAATTCATCAAATATATAGTGGGGTTCACCAAATATGTAGTGAGATTCATCAAATATGTAATGGGGTTTACCAAATATATATAAATTAATCATTCTTAGACGGGTTCACTAAGTATGTATCAGGGTTCACCAAATACTTATTAGGGTTCATCAAATACGTACTGAGATTCACTAAATACGTAAAAAAAAATTGACTTGTACATATTTGATAAATCTCAGTACGTATTTTGTGAACCCCTCTAAGAATTATTAATTTATACGTATTTGGTGAATCACATTACATATTTGATGAACTCGAGTACATATTTGGTGAACCACTATACATATTTGGTGAACAAAAAAAACTTACATGTTAGGCTTGTGTGACCCGAATTGCTCCAGAAACAATCTAAGATTCACAATAACTCAGCACACATGCCAGGGTAACCCGACATAATAGAAAAATCCTTTATTTCTATGCTCGTTTTTCCCTAAAAATGCCACGTTTCTCAAAACTCCCAAAGCTCCACCACACATATTAAGGGAGTTATCTCTCTCACACACAACAGTTGACACATAGTGAGGGGCACGATTGTCAATAACGATATTTGGAACTCCATCTCAGCATTTTAATCTGACCTGGCATTTTCGGCATGGCGACTTCTACTTAATTTGAACCCTGGTCTTGCTCTGGTCACTCATGTAATCGCATACTTGAAATGAAGGAAGATGTGTTTGTTATTTTTGGCGGTCTTTTTAATCCAACACCCCTGACATGCTTGAAATAGAGGCACAATGTTAAATAATTAAATTTGGTTTATTCTAGAAGTGTTTAAAATTATCTTGAATCGAATTGAATCGAAAATTATCAGTTCAGTTATATTTTTATATGTGTTCGGTTTGATCCAGGAAAATGAGTGAATCAAAATTTCGGTTCGACTCAAAATTTTGATGGTTTTTGAACCTAACCGAACCATAATATTAATTTTATATTAATTTTTTATTTTTTATATATAATTTCTTATAAAGCCGATCCAACTGAAACAAAGCTTTAATTATATATATATCTAATAATATCATTTTAAATTTATTTAAAAATTTATTTTTAATTAATAATATCATATCGAAGAACTAAATGTTTAGTTCAGTTCGATTCTTTTAACATGATCTGTTGGTTCAATTTAATTTTATTGTCGAACTAAAATTTTGATTTAATTTTTCGTCAAAAAATCAATCGAACCGAATCATGAATACCCTAATTTATTCCCGTGCTCACTCCTCCGTGCGTGGAGTACGTCACTTACAAATCTGCATATTTGAAATGAAGATTTGTCTGTTATTTTTGGCGGGTTTTCCACACACCTTACATGCTTGAAACGAAACAGAGGCGCGGCTGGCATTTAAATAAAGCCGTTCCTGGAATTTTATCATCATTCTCAACATCTTCTCTCAAGCCTCTCTTTCTGTCTCTGTTTTCTCATCGTTCTCCCTCTCTTCTTTCTGTCTCTGTTTCTCATCGCTCTCTCTCTCTCTCTCTTCTTTCTGTCTCTGATTCCTTCTTTTTGTCTGTGTCTTTGTCTCTATGTTTCAGTCATAGTGTTTGACTACTGATTTTTTTTCTGTCTAAATATGGAATGCAGATGAATCTAGATCCACATGCTGATCTCCCTGAATCATTAGGACTTCTGCGTTCATATGCTAGGCATAATAACTATAGGAAAACGTACGAGAGAGAAATTGCAAATTACGGAGGTTCCAAAGATGATCCCGGGTATGAGGAGATGGTTGAAAATTTGAAATATGCTGTGAATGAAAGCCGGCATATGCTCGAGAGAATAGGATGAATCAGGGAGATATGCATATCGCTACAGAACAGGACATGGAAAGCCTGGTGAAGTTAAAGATCCAGCAGCTGTGGACAGGCAGTATCAGGATACTGCCTGACGTTCAAGGAGAGAAACGGAATAAGATTTGTCAAATGGCCGAATTCATTGAAATTCCTCTCCGTTGATCATGTGAGTATTTTTCTGTGCATTTCTTAGCTCCGACAGGTCTTTAACTCTCTTTTTCTCTACTGCTTCTGAATATAATACTTTGTATAATTTACGAATGTAGAGATAAGTGCGTGCTTATCGATGACTGATCGTATTCGAATTCGGTGCGTTTAGATTGAACCGCGTAGAATTCAGGAATTGAAGGAGTTAACACGCTTGCAAACATAGAACTGCGTCTGTTTTTCGTAGTTATGCTCTAATTAGAGGTTATGGCATATGTTCTGTTAAATTTTGTTCTGGTCGACGAAGTCGAATTTAGCTGGTTACAATTACTACATCAGAATAGTTATGCTGACAACTTATTGTCTTTTCACATGTTTTCGCAGCACTTTATGGCATTTCTGATCGAGTTGAAGGCCTTCTGAGAAACTGAAACTTACATCCATGCCCAAGTAATTGCAAACTTGTCTGCCCTGCAATTTTATCTTCTCTTTCTTTTCCTTCTGATGACTGAGAATGCATTTCGGAACTCAATAAAAACAGAAAATTAGAAGCACGTCACAATTTTACCCTTCTAATTGAAGTAATTCATTGAGCTTCATTTGGTATTATTAATCTCTTAGATAACCGTCGTCATATATATTTTAATAAGTTGAATCAGCCACTAATGTTTTATCAATTCAGATCATTACCAATATCAAATTTTAAAAGAGTCATATGCATGAATCGCGTTAGAAAAGCGAATAGAAAGGCATAAAATTATCTAGCTTTTTCTGATAAAGCCTCTTGCCTCTTCGTTCGCCTGCTCTTATAGCTCTACATAACATCCGCTCTCATTCACTTGCCTACCTGCCTGAGAAGGAAAGACAGTTTGGATGAATCTAGCTTATTGCATTGCTTGAAGCTTGAATCTTGTTTTTCAATCTCGCTTATTGCACTGCTGGAATCTCGCCTGCTCTAAGACCTCCACATTACTTCCTCTTTCTCTTCCTTCTAATCGGAAAGAGAGAGCTCTTTTTTTTATCCTAGGGCTAAGACAAAGCCATAGATTATCATTCACGTGTGATCGCTATCGCTTTGGCTTGCCCCCGTGCTGAAAAACGTGAGTTCAACAACTGTCATAGGACGGCTTTTCAGCAGAGCTGAGTCGTATCTTGCGGCTTTCATAGTGGATCTGATTCTTTATTTTTGCTTATATGTGTGGGTAAAATAGTTTATGCGTGGGTAAAATAGTAGTTTATCCAAATACATCTAACACTTTCACATTCATATATTACCCATATATAATAATTATACACGTTCATCTGCATATTGCATAAGTGCATCATCATTTATGAGATACATCAATAATGAACTACATCTAAATTCAGATATATAAATATGTATTCGGAAAGCTAATGAAAATGTATAAAGGGTAACTCATCTTTAAACAATTGTCTCTGCTCATAGACAAATTGATCCAAGTTTAGATGCTCAACATCCTCATATGAGATAATTATTAATATATGAATTCTGTGTTGTGATCAGATCAAGAACAAAAGTCTGAGATTTTTATTTGTTTGGATGTTGTTTGAACTTTCTCTTTGCATGTGACTTACTTTTAACTGAAAAATAGCCATCAATTTGTTTGTGGAAATAGAGCACAAATTTTGCATAAACCAAATAATGCTAAAAACAATCACAACTGAAAATTGATGATTACAATTTAAATTCAAATGGTGAACGATTACAACGAAAATAAATAATGAACGATTACAACAGAAAATAACGATAACGAAAATAATGGACGATGAAGAATTAGATTGAGGATTGCATGAATGCAATGTCCTAAAACAGTATTTGTCCACCTCACGTTGCTTGGAGACTACGACGATTGTCTCTGAACGATACAACAATCTCATATCAATAACAACAACCAGTCTCTCAATCTTTAATAGAACTCACAGTATTTTCTCTCTCTCAGACTCAGAAATGAAAATGGCAGTGTGATAGCAATGAAAGCAGTGTGTTGATGTTTTGTTTTTGAACTGTGCCCAGCACCTCTATTTATATAAGGGGACTGCTTGAACCGCAAGCAATGCAGTTCAAAAACGTGCAGATAAGAGGTTGCATGAAATGTGGAGATTGTGATCGTTGAGACTTATTACATTGACAGATTCAAAGCACATGAATGTTGGAGCTAAACTGCCTTTGACAGATTCAAAGTCTTGCTCTCCAAGGCAAATAAGATAAATTTTCAGAAAAAAAAAATTTAATTTTACATTCGGACTGGACCGAACCGAGCCAGGCCAGGCCGTGCCGGCCGGCGGCGGCGCGCGTAGGGAGGACCATGTGCCATCTAAGTCCTCTCTTCCCCATAAAATGTGGGATATCCCTTGAGGCTTATCCCAAGGCACTTGTGTTGGGTTTATAAACCCCACAAGTTTCTTTTACCTTTTCCATGTGGGACAACTTCCTACACTTGTTTTCATACTTTCATTTACACACCAATTTTCCTCTTATTTTCTTTTTAGTCTCTCAACCTTTTTCCAGTAAGCCCCCACAAGAATGAAATGTGTCCTAACTAGACAACAGCATAGGGAGAGAGAAGCAGATGAGATGCATCAGGAGATGTGTCTTTTGAACTTGAACATTCTGTAATGAGAATTCATTGGATTTATTTTGAAAGAATAGTGAACTACGTTCTTAAACTGAACTTCCTCTAATATAAATCGAGACAATAAATTTTACATATATCTCCTTTTAATACATCAGAGTTCTTACAATTTTGTTCATTTTGGTCCTGAACAAATCTCGCGTTCTTAAGAGCTGTAGAGAGATTAAGTCATTGAGACTTCTCATAGAAGCGATCCCACTTCTACTCCCATATAAGTGACAATGATTAAGAGTATTTTGTCACTACTCCTCTTGCAAGCAAGACATCAATGTCATTAAATACTGATGTATACCCTTTTACATCGACAGTCAACACATTATCTTTACATCATAGGAACACGAAGGAACCATATGTTTCTTAGTGTGTCAACGTGAATCATCCCTGCCAGTTTGCCTATTGAACCTAGATCTTGGGATATCCAGTTAATTA
This sequence comes from Datisca glomerata, assembly GCA_003255025.1. Taxonomy (NCBI): domain Eukaryota; kingdom Viridiplantae; phylum Streptophyta; class Magnoliopsida; order Cucurbitales; family Datiscaceae; genus Datisca; species Datisca glomerata. The sequence continues at coordinate 790,705 of QANY01013656.1, read as the reverse complement.
GGTTAGACTACCACCTAAACGATTCATTAAATAGGATTTAGTCTCATTATCCTCGATGTTTGCTTTATTAGCTCACTTGATAAACCTTTGGTCAGAGGATCGGCAAGATTCTCCTTTGACCTTTTAAAATCTAAGGAAATCACCACATTGGAGAGCAACTGCTTAATGGTATTATATCTCCATCTAATATGTCTAGACTTACCATTATACACATTATTTTTCACTCTAAATGTCACAGCCATATTTCCACAATGGACACATATTGCTGACATAGGTTTTGTCCATACTCGAATATCTTCCAGAAAATTTCTGAGCCATTCTCCTTCTTCGCAAGCTTTGTCCAAAGCTATAAATTCTGATTCTATAGTTGAACGAGTTATACAGGTCTACTTAGTAGACCTCCACGAGATAGTTCCACCACTTAGGGTAAAAACGTATCCACTAGTATTTTTAGTCTCTAAATTATCAGATATCCAGTTAGCATCACTAAATCCTTCTATCACATGTGGATAATTTAAGTAGTGCGATCCGTAGTTTATAGTGAACTTTAAGTACCTTAGTACTCTAATCAATGCACCCAAGTGATCATGCACAGGATTACTTGTATATCTTGCAAACGTTCTTACTGAATAAGCTATATTAGGCCTAGTGCAATTCATGATATATATTAGACTACTTATTACTTGTGAGTACTCAAATTGAGATACTCCAACTACATTATTCTTCCTCAACTTATAGTTTGGGTAAAAAATAGTTACTGCTGGTTTGCTTTCAAATTACCTAAACCTCTTCAGGATCTTTTCTATATAATGGGATTGAGTAAGTATATATTAATCTTTAGTTCACTTTACTTGAATTTCAAAAATGACATCTGCTAGACCTAAGTCTTTCATGTCAAAATTGGAACTCAACATCTTCTTCGTACAAGATATTATATCCTTATTCGTTCACAATATGAGCATGTCATCTGCATATAAGCATACTATGAAAAACTAATCACTAGTACCCTTAACATAGGTACATTTATCACACTGATTTATCTTAAAGCCATTAGATAACATAGTGTGACCAAAATTCTCATGCCATTGCTTTAACGTTTATTTTAACCCATAAAGAGATTCAATAAGTTTAAAGACCTTTCATTCTTGGCCTTTAACCATGAACCCTTCAGGCTGTTCCATATAAATTTCTTTGTCCAATTCTTCATTCAAGAAAATAGTATTTACATCTATTTGGTGAATTTATAAATTATGTAAAGCAGCAAGTGCAATCAAAATATTGATGGCTGTGATTCTCGTCACTAGATAATGTGTATCGAAAAAGTTATACATTTCATATGTCGATATCCCTTAGCTACCAACCGGACTTTGTACTTTTCAATAGTACCATAAGTTCTCAGCTTTCTTTTGAAGATCCATTTACAAACTATTGGTTTATTCCCAGGAGGGAGATTAACCAACATCCATGTGTTATTATGCAAAATGGAATCTATCTCATTATCAACTACTTCCTTCCAAAAAGGAGTCTCAGGGTTAGACATCGCCTCCTTATAAGTTTGTGGTTCGACTTTCGTCAAGTATGATAGAAACTATAGACCAAATAAGGTACTCGTTTTAGCACGTTTACTTCTTCTAGGCTCAGGTTCAGATTCTTCATCAATCTGAGCTCTAGATGAACTTTCTTCTAAACCTCGTTTGGCATTTTGACTATGTCTTCATTTCTTAAAAGAAAACACATTCTCAAAGAATTCAGCATTAACAGATTTCATTATAGTGTTGATACTTATGTCAGAAATTTCTAACTTAATCACCAAAAATCTATATGCAGCACTGTTCAATGCATATCCGATGAAAACACACTCTACTGTCTTAGGTCAAAGCTTGAATCTCTTTAACAACGGTACTTATACCTTTGCGAGACATCCCTACACTTTTAGGATTTTATAAGAAGACAACTTCCCTTTCCACACTTCGTAAGGAGACTTGTTAGTCTTCTTATACGAAATCTTGTTATGTATTGTGCTAGCTGTAAGCAATATCTCCCCCACAAAATATGAGGTAATTTTAAACTGTTCAACATACAATTCACCATATCCTTTAGAGTTCTATTTTTCTTTTCACCCACCCCATTTTGTTGAAGCATGTAAAGTGCAGTAGTCTGATGCACTATTCCATGTTAAGCACAAAATTCAGACAACATCGTTGAGTCGTATTCCCCTCCTCGGTCAGATCTAAGCACCTTGATCTTTTTATCAATTTAATTTTCAACTTCATACTTGTATGTCTTAAATATATCCAAAGTCTCATCTTTTGAATGAAGCAAATATATATAACAATATTTCCTAAAATCATCAATAAACGTAATAAAATATTTTCTACCTCCTCTACTCGATGTTAATTTCAGATCACATAAATCATTATGCATCAAATCAAGTAATTCATTTGTTCTTTCTACAGATTTAAAAGATTTACTTATAAATTTAGATTCTACACAGATTCCACATTTATTTCTTTTTTCTAGGTTAAATATAAGAAGAAGTTCTAAATTAATCATATGTTGCATGGATAAAAAATTAACATGTCATTAATATAGTATAATTTACAGCAGACACACTAAGTTTAAAGAGACCATCATAACTATAACCCTTCCCAACAAACATTCATCCCTTTGTCAGAATAAACTTGCCAGCATCAAACACAAGTTTAAATCCACTCTTACATAAAAGAGATCCTGAAACTAAATTTCTATGAATTTTAGGCACGTGGAGAACGTCGATGATACTGAGTTGTTTCCCAGAGCTGAACTTTAGCACAACATTTCATTTTCTCTTAACAGCAGCCTCTGAGGCGTTCCCTTATTGAGAACATCACTATTTTCAACCTCTTTATAGGCTGAAAATATAGTCCTATCACTACACACGTGCTTCGTAGCACCAGTGTCAACTCACCAATCTTTGGTGTCAGTGACCATACATATCTAAGAAATCATAGTACAAAGATCGTCAATCTTCATCATATTTGCATGGCTCCCTTTGCTGCTATTACCGGGGTGGTTACCGTTGTTCTAGTAATTTTTGAAACGGAAGCCCTTCGCTCTGTGTTTGGCTTTACCGCACACCCAACAACTACCCTTAATGCATTTTTCAGAATTACCTTTTTGAGCTCTGCTATGCCGTGTCTTCCTTTTCTTGCTCAGCTTGTTAGATTTGTCATCTTATACCACATTTGCCTTCATTTCATAGGTCATCCACGCCGGCTTCTTGTTATTCTTACGATTATCTTCTTCGATCCTCAACCTCACGATCAGGTCCTCCATACTCAACTCCTTTCGCTTATGTTTAAGATTGCTTTTGAACTCCTTCCATGACGGCAATGACTTCTCGATAATTGCAGCGACTTGAAATGGCTCGTTGATGATCATTCCTTTAGTCTTCAAATTGTTGATGATAATTTGTAGCTGCCCACTTGATTTATGATAGTGTTCTTGTCGTCCATTTCATACTTCAAAAACTTATTCGTACCAGCATCCTCGGTTTTGTATTTCTTCTCCAGGGCTTGCCATAATTTCTCTGCTGTCCTTAACTATGAATAGACGTTATACATAGTGTCTGCTAGACGGTTAAGGATATAATTTCGGCAAAGGAAATCAGAGTGAATCCATGCTTCCTTCATAGACTTAGTCTCCTTGGTCTATTTTTCCTTCAGAGTGACATGGCAATTTTAATTCAGCAAGTGTGCGAGATTCATGGTGGTGAGAAAGAATACCATTTTTTGAGTGACATGGCAGTTTTAATTCAGCAAGTGTGTGAGATTCATGGTGGTGAGATAGAATACCATTTTCTGTTTCCAACGCTTAAAATCTTCGCCTTTGAATTTTTCTGGCTTCTCACCGTGCACGACTTTGATTGCGGCGATTTACTACATTGAATACTATCTTTAGATTGTTTGTGAAAATAGAGCACAAAGTTTACATAAACTAAGTAATGCTGAGAGCAATTACAACTGAAAATTGACGATTACAACTTAAATTAAAATGACAAACGATTACGACAGAAATCAACAACGAAAAATTACAATGGAAAATAACGATAACGAAAACAACAATAAAATAAATAATGAACGATGAAGAATCAGATTGAGGATTGCACGAATGCAATACCCTAAAGACAATATTTGTCCTCTACACGATGCTTGGAGACTAAGATGATTGTCTCATAGGGATACAACAATCTCATATCAAGAACAACAACAATCAATCTCTCCATTTCTAGCAGAACTCACAGTATTTTCTCTCTCTCATACTCAAAAATGAAAAATGGCAGTGTGATAGCAATGAAAGCAGTGTGTTGATGTTGTGTTTTTGAACTGTATCCAACACCTCTATTTATAGAGGGGGACTACTTGAACTGCAAGCAATGCATTTCAAAAATGTGTAGATAAGATGCATATAAGAGGTTGCACAAAGTGGGGAGATTGTGATCGTTGAGAGTTACTACTTTGACAGATTCAAAGCACATGAACGTTGGAGCTAAACTGGCTTTGACAGATTCAATGTCTTACTCTCCAAGGAAAATAAGATAAATTTTTAGTAAAAAATTAATCTTTCATCTGGACCGGACAATAGTGGTGGCGGTACGCGCGCGTGTGGGGAGGACCATATGCCTTCTATGTCCTCTATTCCCCACAAAATATGAGGTTCCCATTGGGGCTTACCCCAATGCACTTGTGTTGAGTTTATAAACCCTACAAGTTTCTTTCACATTTTCCATCTGGGACAACTTCCCACACTTATTTTCACACTTTCATTCACACACCACTTTTTCTCTTATTTTTTTTTTATTTTCTCAACCTTTTTCCAACACAATTTTCAATATTTCTTTAGCTGGAAGTCGGTAATTACTTTTAATTAACTATTTTTGGTGAGAGTTATTAATTTCTAAGCGTAGATAGTTTTTGTAGTTCTTCAAAATTGAATAATATTTAAAGTTCTTGAACTTTAAGTTTGCTCTTCTTTGAGAGTATTTTCTTTCTTCTTTAGAAGTTTTTTAATGCGATTAAACAAAGTATGAATGATTATTATGAAAGTGCCACTATTTTTCAGTTTTTCCTCTTAACTATTTATTTTTCATGTACATACATATGTCTCTACCCTCATCCCAGTTGGATGTGTCGTGACTAATTACCTATAATCATCAAATTAAGTGATAAGACTTAGACTCTTACTCAGTGGATGTTTATTACTTGATAGGATCAGGATGATGATCACTATACCCGTATGCAACCATGACCTCTCAATAGGCTCTAAACGCACGTTCTTCTCATTGTGTGTAAACTTAGCGACACGTGATAATGTTTAATGCATTGATCTCTACATACACTTGTCAGTCACTCATTCGTCGCTTTAATTAGGATTTTTCTTTCCCTCGTCTATATAGAGGAGGTCATACACTTACTCTAGAGGAGATTATTCCTTTCTTCTGGACTCATTCTCTCTCTCATCATGAAACTTCATATGTCTAATCACTTTAGGTTCCACCATGGCTACCACCCCTTGGCAGCCCTAAAGAGGTGGATTCGTTTGATGTTATCGAGTCAATGAAGATTCCTATCCTTCCCTCCTAGCCCTCCACGTTCCCAATGTTTTTTATGACTCGACTGCTCTCTATACTCAATCGATCAGGTTTTTTTTTTTGAAACTTTATCAAAATAAAATTCGAGATCTTTTGTATAACTAATTTTTAGAATAAGATGTTATAATAATTATGATATTTGAGAACTCAGATAAATGACTTTAGAGATTGGAGAAATACATTATATATTAACAATCTTGTAATATGATAGTTATTTTTTAAGAATATAACAATTGATGGAATATAATTATTTCTAATATTATTCAAAGAGCAATGTTATATAATGTACTTTAAAGATTATACATAAGTTAACATTTTCAAAAAAATTTTAAAAAATAATTAATATTAATATAAAATTATATATTTATTTTAAACTAGTTTAATATGCACATATTTTTCTACTAGCAACAATATAAACTTCTAACTGAATGGTAGGTGCAAGGTGGGGGTGTTTGCCGGAGAAAAATTATACTATTAAATTATGTATGGGTGAAATTAAGTGTTCCATATTTGTAGAATTTAATATTAGAGGGGACGTTCTTATAATCAAGACAAAGTTCTTGTTTTTCCTATCCTATTAAGATTTTAAAATACCTTATAAAGCATCACTAAATTCCAAATAATAATAATAATAATAATGATAATGATAATGATAATGATAATGATAATGATAATGATAATGATAATGATAATGATAATGATAATAATAATACTCTAAAGGATCACTAATTCGACTCCAAGATGATCACTAATTCAACTCTCGGAGGAACGAGTGTTCTACTAAGCTCCTCTGCACGCTTTATTGCATCCTTCCGAGATTCATCTCGAAGAAACCGTAGCCGTCGAGAGTCCAGAATAATCTTTTCAAGTGCGATTGCATTCTCAGTGAAATACATTATAAGTTCAATGTCAATTGCATTCCCAGTAAAACCAACCACTTCCATTCTCATGAGGGCTTCCTGTTACTTGTCTTGGTGATCGTTTTATACCGTTATTGTCCTTGACCTCGTCCTCGTCCTTGCAGTAATCTATCTGCATTCAAATGACTAAATTGTTTAACTAGACCTCACTAAAATCTAAAAGAGAACTTCCAAGTTGGTGGATGAAGCAAAATCATCAATTAGGGGAAACTAAGTTTCTTATTTTTAATAACCCAGGGAACTCTCTGCCGATAGGCAAGGTAAAACCAATTATAAAGGAAACGAGTTTTACACAACAAAGGAGAATGAATGGTTTTTGTACTAGGAAAAGTGCTGCAAAAGCAACCGTGTCCAATGGGACAACAATGAACAACCTAAGCATGTGGTCCGTATAACCAAGAATAGCAAGAGCTTAACAAGCAGCAGTATGTCATATTTGGGTTGGAAACACCATCCCCTCATGAAGTCTGATTGCAATCAAAATGGAAAAAAGAAAAAAAAAACAAGCGCTGAAGAATGCACACAACCAGTAACAGTTAGCAAACGCCATCACTTGCTTAACAATACTGTTAAGCAAACAATTACTGAAAGAAACCAAAGAATTAACAGACTGAAATTAAGTAACGGCATTGTTGATGACTCTCTAACACTCCCCCTCAAACGAAAGGGTGAAGAATGAACATTGAGCTTTTGTCTCAGTATCTGAAACATGTCTTGAGCAAGAGGTTTTGTGAGAATATCAGCATTTTGAACTTTAGTAGAAATATACTTGACCACAAGCTGTTTAGCAAGAATTTTCTCCCTTATAAAATGTACATCAACCTCAATGTGTTTAGTCTGAGCATGAACACAAGATTTTTGAGGCTAATAAACCAGCACTAACATTATCACACCAAAGGGTGTGATGGTCTGAAATTTTAATTTGAAGCTCAACAAAGAGAGACTGCAACCAAAATATCTCTGTTGCAGCTTGAAAACGAGTACTCGGATTTAACACTTGACCGTGAGACTACCATTTGCTTCCTTGAGTTCCCAATGATTAAATTTCCACCCAAGTAGACACAATACATATATGTTTGTAAATATATTTTTTTAAATCAAAAAATAAAATCTTGGCAATGACCTCCGTACCACTCATTAACGTCACAAAATTTGTTTCATCTTTGATACAAGATAGAACGTTATGGTACATGTAAAAATAATATTCTAATCTTAGCACCCATTTTTTAATATAGCATTTGATAAATTTTGGTAACTGTTTTAATAATAGGTGTTGTGGGGTGCTAATACCTTCCCCACATACAAACGACTCCCGTACTAATTTTTTCGTAATCCACTTTTTAAAAAAACATAGGTGACTAATCACACCTTAATTTAATTAGGGACGACTCTACATATTTTACAAAATCTTATTTTCGATCCTTTCTCCATCGCACGCACGTTACGACATTCACAACTACCATTCGTTTTACCTTCTTTGATTCATTACATTTTAGTTTCACAGAGAGACTGAAATGTATCCAACCTAATAACAAGAAGTTCATTTCACCAATAATGACAACCTGGTATAATTAATTTAATATATTATTGGTCATTTGTTTTAAATAAAAACTCAAATGGTGTCCTATAAATAATTATAACTTGCATTAAGAACGTAGAAGCTTCTAGCAGCCATAATGGGTTTATCTCAATTCTCAACTATCTTTCTTAAATAAAGTAGACCAAGAAAAATCCAGAGAGCTTGTTTGATAGAAATAAATGGAAAGAAAATAGGATTGTTGTGGAGGAAGAGAGTATCGATGCTCTATTAACAAGCCCATAAGGTAAGATCATAACAATAGCGTCACTGGAGTACAAGTCTGAAATTCTTTACAAGCGGAGTAACTAAAATGAAAAAATATGAAATGCAAATGAAATTGTTTGAAAGATCTTTTTTGGGAATGTACTTAAATTCTTCATTAGTATTTTTAATTTCTTAGTCTCCTTCTGTAATAGAGTTGTAATCTAATATAATATTAGAGTTCATGTATTCTCCTCTCTTTTTTACCATAAAATATGAATATGATCACTTAGTATTTCGTATTTACAGACATTCTCTTATAATACTTTATGTCATAAAAATTAGAAAATGATAGATTGCTTTTATATTTTGAAGCGTCTTTTATCTATTTATGTAAATATGAATATGATCATTTAATGTTTCGTATTTACAGGCATTCTCTTATAATACTTTATGTTAAGTTAAAAGTAATTAAATTTAAAATAATATAGTATTTTAAAATAAATTAATGATAGATGATTAAATGATTAGTGAATAAAATGAAAAATCTTAAAAGAGAATAAAAATGGTGGATTAGTGGAATGCTAAACAAATCTAGAAAACAAATATTATAGAATAATAGGAATATGATTTAAAAAGGCAAAAAGCAATTTAAAGCTGTCATTGGAAGACCCTCCTATAAAGTAATGTTAAAAGCAATTAAAAAAATGTTAATATTATAGGACTACGGTGCCAACTAGGCTGGCCTGGCCCATCGAGGTCCGTGACTTCACGGGTCGCGCCTGAGACGGTCTAGTCCAGGATGGCTAACGGGTCGGTCATGATTAAATAACTGGATTAGACTGATCTATTTTTCTTTCCTTTAAATGTGTTGTAATTCTCAAAATGCAAATGGAGAAGGTTGAACCTTGGCGGGGAACCCAATGTAGGGATTGTCACTACTAAACTATATGAAAATCATATCATTTTCTTCTAATTATTTTATTTTATTACTTTAAAAGTTCAATAGAAAAACTTGTAATAATAAGTAAAATAATTATTTTATTATTTTATTTAGTAATTTCATAAACTTGTGATTTTCATATTCATATAAAATTTAAAAATATAATAAGTAATTAATAACTAATTTATAATTCATGTTCATTAACAAAACAAAAAAATATTAGGAATATTAAGCTAATATTTTTTTAAAATTTTCTTGAATCCTATTTTTTATTGAATAAAATATTCATTTAAATAAAAAATATTATTTTTATTTAATAAAATATTCATTTAAATAAAAAATATTATTTTTTATTTAATTAAATACGTTTATCTCAAAAATATATTATATGAAGTTTCAATAAAATATGTTAAAAGACAATAAAAATATATTATAAATAATATATTAACAAAGTTTGTCTTGGTTTATTGGTAAGGAGTGTGATTTATAACAGAGAGATCAACAGTTCAAACTTCAATACACACATAATTGTTCAATTTTTAGATAAAAAAGTGGATCCACAGGCCCGACCGGTCAAGGCCCGCCGGGCCTCACGGGTCCGTCCGGGCAGGGCATAACATCCGAGCTACAGTACAATGTCGAGTCGGGTCGGGCCGAATCCAGATTATAACGGGCCGGTTCACCCATTTTTACGGGCCGAACAAGCCCGCTTACCACCTCTACATAGGACCTCTTGTACTTTGCCCAAAGTCAACTTACCCCATAAATTAATATTCCTTTCTAATTGGTTCTCCAACTTTCTCCATCCATCAATTTACCATATGATCATTAAATGATTGTTAAATGGTCACATACATGGCACATGCTTCTTCTTCTTCTTTTTTTTTTTTTTCAATTTTGCTTATTTCTTCTATCTTATAAGCTACTTATCTCTCATATTTTTTCAGCCAAAAACCAACCACAAATTGCATCTCTCTTAACTGACTTATCAAAATTTTGACAAATTCTCTTATAGTTTCAACAATGGTTTGAGTTTAGTCTCCTGCAGGTTCTGTTTCGGGTTTAAAAAATAGAATATTTATTCATGAATAAGAAAAATAAATATGATTGATGAAAAGTAGTAACGGGTCGGGTTTAGAAAAAAAATAGTCAAGCTTCAGGTTTAGAAAAATAGAAACATTTATTCATGCTGGACAAAAATAAATATGAATGATAAAAATTAGCAATGGTTCGGGTTTAGAAAGAATAGCAACATTTATTCAAGTTAGAGAAAAATTAATATGATTGATAAAAAATAGCAATGATTCGGGTTTAGAAAAAATGGTAGCATTTATTCATGCTTGAGAAAAATAAATATGACTGACAAAAAAATAGCAATGGTTCGGTTTAGAAAAAATAGCAATGATTCAAGTTTAGAAAAAATAGCATCATTTATTCATGCTAGAGAAAAATAAATATGATTGATAAAAAAATAATAACGGTTTGAGTTTAGAAAAAATAGCAATGGTCTCGGTTTAGAAAAAACAGCAACGATCTGGTTTAGAAAAATAGCAACGTTCAAGTTTAGAAAAATATCAACATTTATTCATGAACGAGAAAATCAAATATAATTGATAAAAAATAGCAACTATTCGAGTTTAGAAAAAATAACAACATTTATCAATGAAGGTGAAAAATAAATATGATGGATAAAACTGAAACTAAACCTGCAGAAGATTAACCCGAACCGTTGCTGAAACTATAGGAGAATTTGTTAAAATTTTGACAAATCAGTGAAGAGGGAGATACAATTTGTGGTTGAAAAAATGGGTAAAATTGGAGAAAAAATAGGCATGTTCCGTGCATGTGACCATTTAACAGTCATTTAACGGTTAGAGGGTAAATTGAAAGATGGAGAAAGTTGGAGGGCCAATTAGGAGGAAAATTTAGTTTAGGGGGCTAAGTTGATTTTAGAACAAAGTATAGAGGGTCTTATGATATTAACCCTTTTAAAAAAACGAAAAAAAGGACCGTTAAAAGCAAGGATTTAGTCCCACATTGAAAGGGGATGGAGAATGAAACTAGGATTTTCCAATAAAACACTACATGCCACTTCAGTCCATCAAGTATGGCCTTCTTTTTATTTTTTATGCGGCGTATAATTCATCTCACGAATTATACGCGTTTCATATATTTTGTGTGAAATATACGTGTATTTTACCATACTTCTAAGCTATATTCGGGAATGGACTGAACAATTCGACAAAAGCAATACGTAATACGCGTATATTACACATATTTACTAACTAGGTGCAACACCCTGTGTAGATGCCTGTGAAATAAGTATAGATAAAGAAAGAGTATGTGCGCCTTCAGTTGCACTAGTTGATTGAAGAACTTTATTTTTAGCGTCAACAAAGTGCATGGGTTATTGGTTAATAAAAACACGAATTCCAATAGGCTATACGACTGATACTACAAGTAGGATAAATGCCTTAATAGAGAAATGAAACGAATTTTCCACGTATCTAAGGAATCTCTTTCTTGACATTTCTATTCGAGAGAGAGAGCTATGCTTAAGTCAGTTTCTTCAGCAAACTTCTTTGGTAACTAAGAAGCGCAGTTTAGGTAAGTATGCAGTTCCTTATGAAATTCATAAAACATTCATATCTGGCACTTGAAGAGGTCAATCTTAAGTGTTGGAAGCAAGGTTGTTGGGATAATATTTTTTATTCATATTGGTGGAGGAGCCTTGCGGATCGGATCACAAGATCAAATCGAGAATCGTAGGATCCTACATTACACTAATCATTCTAATATTAAAAAAGCTAAGATCCTTTTGAAAAATAAATTAACAACTATTTCTAACTAAAATCAACATAAAAATAAGTTTTACTCTATTTTATAAAGGTCGAAAAATAAAATATATAATGTCTTTTTAAAATAAATATCATTGGTTATGATTATGATTGTTCATCACAAATGTAAAACACCAACCCACTCATAAATCGTAATACGAACTTATATACACCAAAAACCAGAAAACTAGAAAAATTCACGAAAAAATTCACCAGAAAAATTCACAAAAAATTCACAACTCCATTTCTGAGTTTCAACCATACCATGGCCTTACCAAAAATATAAAACAACAACAACGATGCTTGAACAAGTTTTAATCATAATACTGATTAATATCCGAATGATAGCCTTAACATCCACATCTAAGAAAGTTTCCTTGACTTTAGGAATATTCCAACCGACCCATCCAGTAACAAAAGCTCATTGACTAACCTCCCATATTGATAATGAGGAGAAAGAATTCTGAAAGTGACAGGCCTGGGAACCCAAAGGTCCTCCCAAATCTGAATATTTCTACCATTACCCACAAACCATCGTAGACCAAACTTAAGCAATTCTCTACCCTCTAAAATACTTCTCCACCCCCAAGAGGGATGAGATCTAATGGAATCGTGTAGGAAATGCAAGGACACATAATATTTTCTCTTCAAAATTCTATGTTAGAGGGAATTAGGGTTATTTATCAGTTTCTAACCTTGCTTAGCAAGAAAAGCCATATTAAAGTTTGATAAATCTTTAAACTCGATACCCCTTCTTCCTTTTTCTTACACAACTTGTCCCAAGGGCCCCAATGATAAATAACCCTATCCCAAACTATGTGATGTCTTCTTTCAAGATCCCATATCTGTTTGTAAGAAAATCTTCTCTTTTGGCCAATTATTAGTAGTATTAATCTCAGTAGATAGCACATTATGACAGAAAATTTCATTCACCAATGGTAACAAACTCGTATGTACCAAATTCCAATACTGGGTGTAGAAAGGAACCGTGAAACCATCCGGACCTGGAGCCTTTATCGGATGCATACTACACAACACATTAAGCGCTTCTTCCTTTGTAACACCTCTGTCCAGATCAAGGGCTTCCTCTTCGGTCAGTAACTAAGAGATCCCCTTCAAGGCTTTGGCCAAAGTTTGGTCATTGGGATTTCATGACCAGAATACTTTTTGAAAATAATCCACTGCAACATTTTTCATATCCTCTGGATCGGCCGCCCATCTCCAGCTTGACATCTTCCAGCCCCTTGATAGCCTTAAATCTACATTTCACCTTGACTTTGGAATGGAAGTACACTGTATTTCGATCATCCAATTGAAGCCAATAAGCCCCAGTAAACATTTTTCTCAGACAGAGTTTTCTGTAGTCTACGTTCCAAGTTTCTTATCCTAGCGATATTGGGATTGCCCATCCCATGCAAGTATAAAATTTGCTTATTCAGATCTTTGATCAACTTCTTGGAATTAGCCAATGACTTCCTTCTTCTCCAGTAGACTATGGCATCACGGGTTGACACAAGAGAAGAAAGGAAGGACATGCCCCCACCCGAAGAACCATCTTCTACCCAAGCCTTGCGAATGGAATTTGTGCAACTCGGATTATTAGCCCATCTTCTATCAAATTTGAATTGATGGCAGGCCCGTGTGGGTTGAAATTTTTTTCTTACAATGGAGAAGAAAGGGTAAATGATCTGATCCATTAGAAGGCAAGTGATGTAAAGTAGCCCAAGGGAAGCTATCCAGCCAATCTGAGCCCACTAAACAACGGTAAAGTCTTTCCCTAATAAGATCCCCTGAACCTCTATGATTCGTCCACGCGAACTTTGAACCCACAAACCCGATATCAATCAAATTAAATTTATGGAAAAAACTCGACAAAAGGCTCAAACACATAAATGAAGCCTCCCATTTTTTTCATTAGAATTTATTATGTCATTGAAATCTTTGATAACCACAAATTTATCGCCACAATTTTTTATCTGCGAACCAAGAACATCAAGCTGATTCTTCCTAACAACATCAATAGAATGAAGGTACACAACAAAAATCCTCCAATAAATATTCTTAATCGAATCTCAATAAAGAAATAACCGAATTTGATAAGAGTAGCTATATAATCATCCATCCAAAATATTGCTAACCCACCACTCGTCCCTTTCAGATCCACCGTAACATACCCAAAGTCACCAATGCGAGACTTTAATCTTTCCACCACGATATTTTTATTCTTCATTTCAAGTAGAAAAACTAGATCCGGGAATGAATATTATATAATCCTCACAATGAGGAAACTGTCAGGGGGTTCCCGACACCATGACTTTCATTGACCCGATGGGACCATTTCGGGTTGGCCTTCTCCACCCTTTCAGTAAAATCCGCAACAAAATTAATTTCCTCTTTGAATTTTTTGTGAGGGTTACTCTCTTGGATTGCCCCAAATCCACCAATTGCACCATCCAATTTCCTTTTTCTTTCCAATAGAAGATGAGGTTGACTGTCCACTCTGTGGTTCAGCCCAGATGCAGCACATGGATATTTCCCTTTTCCTGATCCCCTAGCCCATTTTTTATTCTTCCCAGCCTGCAAATTATGATGGTCCATGGCAAACCCATCCCACTGAGACCGCATAATGGCTGGGCCTAAACCGAACGGGTCGTCTCCACTCAAGTCGTTCTCCACCTCAATCAAATTATTTCCCACCAAACTCAAATTTCTTTCCTCCACATCACCAGCTGCCTCAATAGGTAACAATCCACCATTATTGCACATGTCATTAATCTGACCCACCTCATTAATTAAATTATTTCCACCAACGTTGGACTCCTTTACCATAAATTCTCTCATAATCTTCTCCATAAGCGGCACTGCACAATCCCTAGCAACACTCTCCTCAGAAGGTAACTTTCCTTTGGAAGGGGGAGTGTTACCCATATTGCCTTCCTCCACCATAATTGCTCCCTTATTTCCGTTAGTGTCTGTATTCGGAAGATTTCCATGGATTCCACCGTCGAACTTGCGTTCTGAGCAGAGGAACCAGACTCCTTCCGCCAGTTTTCCGCTCATAGGACCTGTTCCACGTCGACTTCCCCGAGCCGGAGAATCAGCTACCTTCACCGAAGGTTTTCCTGAACGGAGCCATAAACGCCATGAGCCCCTTTCCATAACCACCCTCAAAATTACCCTTCATGCCCTTAACCAACGAATCCACTTGACATGAACTGTCCAGATGCTTGATTCTGCCATAAGAAGAACAGAACCGCGGAATACGTTCATACTTAAAATGTACCCAATGCCTACTGCCTTCAAAATTGATAAAAGATCCTCTCAAAAGAGGATTAGAGATATCAAGTTCCAGTTTGATTCGAACAAAACAATTGCGCTCGATACCATTCCGATGCTTACCATCGTCGAACCAGAACACCATTAACATATTGTTTTGTTTTATACTTTACTAGGTATGGTTGCACGTGTAACGGTCTGTGTGTTGCATAACATATTAGGCAAAGAAAAGATTGTTTACAAACATTAATTAACGCTAATAAATGTTTTCCATATAAATTTTACTATTCACCTTAGCATAAAATTTGTTACAAACTTAACAAAACAATGCATCTTTAATAAAGAGAATCATATAATCGAAGCTATCATACAAATTCATCTAACAAAACATATCATCTTTAATAAAGAGAATCATATAATCAAAGTTATTATACAAATTCATACACATATTTGCACGCCAAAATGATCAAGTATGTGCATTAACATAAATGGCTAATTGCACTATCATCTTTGACCTTCCACTCCTATATCAAATTACATCATTACCTTCAAAACTTTACAGTAGTACCCCCTCACGTTTGGTTTTTTTCAAGACCACCTCCTTTCGTGACTTCTGTCTGAAAAATTAGAGGAAATTGATACCATGTGTAAAAAATGAGGTATCTTCCATGAGTTTTTGGTAATTTTACTCATAGACACGTGTCCATCAATTAAAGCCTCACTCTCACGTTATCAACCAGGCCATTTCTCCATCTTATGCTTCACTCTCTCTCCTCTCTCTTCTCTCCCTTCTCTTCTCTCTCTTCATTCTCTCAATTAAAGAAAGAGTAAGTTACTATTTGATAGATCATGGTTTAGAAAATATTATTTGCTAGACTCTGGTTTAGCATTCAAACATTAATATTAATATTTGTTAGACCACAATTTAACATGCACCAAGTTTAGCATAAAAAATTTAAACTAAAGGGAAAACTTCATTTTTTTTTCTTGTAAAACAAAATTTATTATTCGATAAACCTGGAAATTTTATTATATAAATTAAAGGAAGAACTTAAATTAAAGAGACAACTTCACTTTAATCATTTTTATTATATATTATGTAGGTTTTTGTATTTCAAGTTTTTTTTATATAGTTTGCTATTTATTATATATCATATAGTATATATTTACTTTAGTAATTGTGGTGTTTTGAGACATAGTAGGAAGATATGCAAGAAATATACATGATATAATAATAGTGATTTTGTAAAAAGATATGATTGACATGAAGACATGTTCCATGAACAAGTTTATTTTATCAATGAGAATTTTTAAAGATTAAACAATAATTATTTACAACATATATTTACATGCTTGTAGTATATTACCATACTCATGTAGAAACATTGACCCATCGTATAATAAAATCAAACATTCTAAAATTATTTGCAAAATATTATTTCCATTATCATAAAATGAGCACGATTCATCATATTCATTCAAAAATTCTGTAATTTGGTGTTACAAAATTACTTTTTATAGACCAACAATACAGAATATAATGTTTAGTGTCTTGAAAATTGTTGGAAACATCACATAAGAATTATTATTCAATTACAAAGGTTGTGATAAAAAAATTGATTATTGTTATGTAATATCCATGGTGAATTTATGTTATTCTTTTGCTCCTTTCATGGTAATTGTCAATTTCATAATAAATTGATGTCATATAGTAATATTATAGAACGTGCTAGAAATATACATATATTGATACCAGTTCTCTATAAAATTTGTCCAACCAAATGAAACACCTATAATATATCAGTAATTATATATATATATATATATAACGTGTTTCAACGTAAAATACTGAACAATCACAACTAACAACTTAATTAATATCAACAATCACCTAAACTAGACAAAAATAACACTAGTTGTTCTCAAGGTTTTTTTTTCTCAACATGTAAATTGAAGTGGCAGTCAATAGACTGATTTTTGTTTAGATTATCTAATAATTGTAAATAGTAAATCATAAAAAAATAAACATTGCTCTCTGATGTTGATGAGTACATATTTTGATGAATTCTTGAAAGATAAGCTAGCATGTATGTGAAAAAATTTAGCACATTTTATGTCAGTTAATTTCACCAATATGTTACGGTGGGCAATTTGCACATTTAGTTTTTGAAAAAAATCACATAACCTCATACTAGTTAATTCCTCTCACAACAAATACAATAAATTATATTGCCAAATCACATATATCCCTCAATAATTCAATGGAAGGATAAGAAACTTGTGATGAGAGGTTGAAAATAGTAAGAATAACCATGAAGCAAGGTTCTCTCTGTTTCATTAATTTTGTTTTAACTTTATATATGATACAATTACAGATGGATCTGGATGATCGTATTCGAAGAATTGAAGCTTCTCAGGTCTTACCCCCAAAATGAGAGGATGATAAAAAATCTTGAGAGAAAACTTACCCAACGCGGAGGTCTACACCAGGAGTCTGATGAATATCGAAGACCCAAGTGGAACTGAATCTTACACGTCTCAAATCCTGATTAAATGATATTACTTGTCAAATTGAAATATCAGGAGCTATTGTCTGGATCAATCCGGTTGATGGATGAATGAAAGGAAACCGTTACAAGATCCATCGTATTGCTGGATATAACAACATTTCATATTTGCGAAGTTCCATAACTTTGGAATTGACATTATTTACGATTTTCTAATTTAGGAGATCTGCATCTTCATATATGAGTGTGGATTCTCTAATGGATTTCTGTAGTTGGATTTTGTCGGATCAAGTTGATGCATTTTAAGGCTCCATCAAAAAAGAAATTTCCAGTTTCTATCAGGTTTTTGAATCCTTTGGTTTCTGAACAAGGAAATTGTTTTTTTTTTTCCTTCATTGAAGTCTAATTTGCTGATTGTTTATCAATCTCATGTGCTAGAAAAATGCATTCCTCATTTAATTATGCTTCAAATTGTTGGAATGAAATATTTGAGAATGGGAGAGACTAAATAATTTAAAGGAAGAAGCTATTTATATTATTTCTCACTTTTTTTCCGCTTAATACAAACTCAAAAACATCACTCCTATTTATACCACGGGCACCTCTTAAACCAATGACTACGATTTTTTCAGCACAATTCTAATCTAATAGTTATAAAGGACTCACTAGAATTCCCTCTGCAATTCCAAAACTTACCCACACATTCTAGACAGGAAAATGCTCTTTTTCTATTAGTACTTTAGCGTTTTCCGTTGCAATAAGTAGAAAAAAGTATGAGAGTGATCATTATTATTAGGCCTGTGTTTGGAACTTGGATCTAAGAAATTTGGAAGAAAATTTAAAACGGGAAAAAAGCAAACGGAAGGAATTTGATGTATAAGTTGATATCCTATAGTTTGCTTAGAATGTAAGTTGATATCCTATAGTTAATACCGTTAAAACTCCATCCAATTTCAATTGTTACATTAAAGATAATTAAAAGTAACTAAACCGAATCGAACTGAAAATACGGTTGTTAAAAATAACCAAACCGATTACAATTGTTACATTAAAAGAACCAACTGAACCGATTCGGTTCGGCTCGGAAAAAATCTATACACCCCCATTTCCAACATTTTTTTGGAAAAAAAAATTTAAGAAGCTGTTTATTTAATATAATTAAAGATGATTAAAAATTAATACAATCTGTCGATTTAAACGACAGCGTATTAGCATGAACATCATACCCAATCAAGAATCGATGTGAGTAATATTCTCATATATAGCTGTATCCCCAAAGAAGCAAAAGCAAAGCAGACCACATCCTCGGCCATTCTTACGGAACTATTCTTCACATCCAACTCCAAATCTGCCCCATCAAAATGCACTATCATTCTCGGAACCTTAATATCATCCGTTCTACTATCATAACAGAGACTTAAAGTCCCACTCGGCCCACTCACCGGTGTCATCTCAATCTGACTCTCCGTCGTGGATCTAAAAAAAATGGGTTTATAGTTCTTTATTTAGATTTAAATTTTTAAAAACACATAGATCATAAATCATTTTCTTTAAAAAAAATTAAAGTATTATTCTCAAGATCATATTTCACAACTAAAAAGATATTTATTCTCAAATAAAGATCAAAATCACAAGAAACGGATTTTGTTATAAAGAAAATTTAAGGTTTGAAGAACATATTTTAATTGCCAAAATCTTTAAAGAAAGAGAGGAGTACCAAAAAAGAGTTCGATATAAGAAAAATAGCAGTTTAACGTCGAGAAATAGAAAGTGGAGGTGTTTTATTACGAAAACTCTTTTTTGTCCCGACTCGTGATGGTCACGAGTCGGATGGATAGCCTACGTGGCTATCCTTCTCAAACGTGGTTTAAGTTTTTATCTTTATTTTTTATTTTAAAAATATTATGCAGTTTTCTCTTTCTCCGCCTTAATCTCTTCTCTAAAATTGACCAGCGCTCCTCTCAAATTAAGGAGAGGAAGAACCAGATGTAAACAAGTCTAGTCCATTTGGCCATAAGAGTAACGTATCTTCTCTAGATTACATTTTCGCATAAACATTTGATTCAGTCTTGTACAAAAAATAGAGAGAAAGAAAACAATTTTCTGCCTTGTTGCTTATGAACTGGGTGTTTTCTGCCTGTAAACTATCGACGGACTGGGTTTAATGGAACTGTATTTGTGCTCCTCTTATAAATAAACTTTTATGAACCAATTTTCATAATCTAAATCGTGTATTCTTACGGATCTTCTTATTTTGTTTGTAACTGTTGTAGCTCTAATTGCAATTTTGTCCATTATAGTGAATAAAATTTCTTTCTCTACTTCTGATTTTGTAATTGCAATTCTGGTTTACATGATTAATAATATTATAATAACATTGTAAGTACAATACTTACAAAATGTAAATAAAGTAGATACCAATGTTAAATAAAGCGGACACTAGTTTACTAAAATTGTTGGAGACATTACATAAGAATTCATATTCAATTACAAAGATTAAAATTGATTGTTGTTATGTCATATCCGTGGTGATTTATGCTATTCTTTCGCTTAATCCTCCTTTCATGATAATTGTCAACTTCATAATAAATTGATGTCATATAGCAATATTATAGAACGTCCTAAAAATATGCGTATAATTTATATACCAATGTGTTTCAACGTTAAATGTTAGATAATCACAATTAACAACATAATTAAAATCAACAATCATCTAAACTATTATTTAGTGTCAATAAAAAAATATTTCCAAATTATTGATCCGAGCATCATAAACTCACCTAAAAGTTTACCATACTCATATAGAAACATTGATCCAAGTATCATAAAATCACCCATTCTAAAATTATTTCCATCATAATAAAATGAGTATCACTCATCATATTCATTCAAAAATCCATAATTTATATCATAGATATAATATCAGATTATAAAATTACTTTTTATCATCAATGGTTTATCACTGTGACCAACAATATAGAATATAACAATTAGTGTCTTGAAAACTGTTGGAAACTTCATAGTATTCAATTACAAAGGCTGTGATATAAAATTGATCGATGTTATGTCATATCCCTGGTGAATTTATGTTATTCTTTAGTTTAGTCCTCCTTTCATGGTAACTATCAACTTCATAATAAGTTGATGTCACATGACAATATTATTGAACGTCCTAGAAATATGCATATATTGATACCAATTCTCTATAAAAAATTATAAACAAACAACCTATAATATATCAATAATATAGATAATCTATGTAACAATGTGTTTCAACGTTAAATGCTGAATGATTATAACTAACAACTTAATTAATAATCAACATTCACCTAAACTAAACAAAAATAACACTAGCCAATCTTAGAATTTTTTTTGAACATGTAAATTTAAGCGGCAATCAATAGTCTCCAAACTCTAAGACAAAATTAGTTTCCCTCCTGAATGAAGAAGTAGTGGGGTCCCTTCCTGTGTATGCGCCTTTATTTAGAAAGATTCTTTTTTTCCAATAGAGAGTCTTTCTAAATAAATCTCTCTGGAAAAAACGCAATTTGTCAAAGAGATAAAAATAAAAAAGAAAGAAGAGAAAAAATGGAAGCTTTATCTTTCTTTCCAAATAAGAGAACAAAGAAACCACTCAAAAATGATAGTTAGATAAAGAAGTTTCACTAAGAACTAGCACTAGACCTGTAGGAGTGTTCAAAATAGAACTGAACTGAATTGAAAATGGTCAGTTCGGTATGTTCTTTAGCCCCTTGCTGTTCGGTTCGGTTCAGAAAAAGTTCAATTTTAGAACTGAACTGAACCAAAACTTATAATGTAAAATGATGTCGTTTTATAACCCTTATATATTTCTAAACTACTACCTTTAATACGTCGTCATTTTGATCAAACTCCTCAATATATAAGCTAAAATTTTTAGGGGTAGGGTTTCATATTTCATTTTCATTTCCCTTCCCTTTCGTCATACTACCCTGCCCCTGGCCCTAATCACGAATTGCGAAGCACCGAAGCTTATCCTTTTTCCTCCAGTTCTCCTCTTGTAATCGTCGGCACGTCACATTGGGCCCTTCTCCTCTGTAATCATCGCTTGCTCGTCACTCATTGCTCGTCTCCCTAGGTTCTAATTGCTTGGCTCTCTCCTTCCTCGACTCTTCTCCTTCCTTGGCTAGTCGACTTTCTCCTTCCTCAGCTTTCTCCTTCCTCAGCTTTCTTAGTTATGATTTCTTAGTTCTTAGCTCTTAGGGGTGTTTAAAATTGAAATTAGTTCTTAGTTATGTTATGATTACTTTAAATTAGTTCTGTTTTGTTTTGATTAGTGATTACATGAAATAAGTTCTGTTCTGTTCTGATTAGTTTAAATTAGTTCTTAGTTATGTTCTGATTACTTTCAAATTAGTTTTGTTCTGATTACTGAAAATTATTTCTTAGTTAAGATTACTTAAATTTAGTTCTTAGTCAAAATTGAAATTAGTTCTTAATTCTGATTTGTTAGTTCAGAGTTTGATATTGTTCTTAGTTAGTTCTTAGTTCTGATTAGTTCACGTTTCTTTGATATTGTTGGTACATTGATTAGTTTTGTGTTAGTTTCTCTATTTTGTTTTAATTTTTCTATATTGATTAGTCTGATTTATTTTGTTGTCTCATTAGTAGATGTTTAATGTTGATACCGGAGATGCTGATTGTGGAATGAAAGTTGATGCAAATTCCTTATTGCCGCCAAAGATTCAGGTAAGAGAAAAACTAACCGAAAGCCTTCTAAAGTTTGGAATGATTTTACCAGAATTGAAACTGGTGATTCTGATGATGAGAAAGTTAGTTGTAACCATTGTAAACATGTTATGACATGTCCTAGTGTTAATGGCACTTTTAGTTTGAGGCTGCACTTGAAAATAATGCGTGTTCACGGTTCGGTTCGGTTAGTTTTTTTATGAAAAGCTGAACCGAACTGAACCATGAATATTAAAAGAATCAAACCGAGTCGAGTCGTGAGTATTAAAAGAATCGAACCGAGCCGAACCGTGAGTTTTGGTTCGGTTCGGTTCAGTTCTTCGGTTTGATATTATTAATTAAAAATAATTTTCTAATGATATTATTGAAAAAAACAAATATAAAATTAAAGTTTTACTTTGGCTCGGTTCGGTTTGGTCCGTTTCGAAAATAACCAAATTCTGAACCGAACTGAAACTTCGACTCGATGATTTTTCCAAACCGAACATACATAAAGAATCGAAGGAACCGACTGAATCGACCATTTTCAGTTTGGTTCGGCCAATATATATCAGTTTTGAACACCCTTACTTGAAAAGATGCAAGAAAAATCCTAAAAAGTTTGTTGACCTAAAGAAAAAAACATTAGTTGTTACTAATACCACTAGTAGTGAGGGAGTGAATGACAATAATTTTACAAAATCTAGTATGTCTTTTAATGCTGAGAAGTGTAGGATGTTTTTTGCTAGAATGACCATCAATGATGAATTATCATTTTAGGTGGTAGGGGGTGAAGGGTTTCGTGAGATGATGCAACCTAAGTTTGTTATTCTCTCTAGGATGACTATTGCTAGAGATTGCTTTGAATTCTTTACGTGGGAGAAAGAAAAATTGAAAAAGGCTTTCTCAAGTAAAGATAAGCGGTTGTGTCTTACCACTAATACCTGGACATCGGTGCAAAATCATAGTTACATGGTGCTCACTGCACATTTTATTGATGATGATTTGAAATTTCATAAAAGGATTATTAATTTTTGTCCAATTGCTAATCATAATGGGGAGTCGATTGGTATGACAATTGAGAATTGCTTGCATGATTGAGGTATTGAAGGGTTTTCACAATCATTGTTGATAATGCATGTGTCAATGATGGTACGATCAATTATTTGAGAAAGACGATTAGAAATTAGAATTTATGCATGTTATGTGTGGTGCACATATTTTGAATCTTATTGTGCGTGATAGTTTAAAGGACCTCAATGTCTCCATCATTCGAATCTGCTATGCGGTGAAATATGTGAGGTCTTCTCCTTCTCGGTTTCAAAAGTTTAAGACTGTATTGAGGCTGCAAAAATAACTACAAGTTGTATAGTTTCTCTAGATGTTACCACGAGATGGAATCCACTTATTTAATGTTGGAGGCGGCTGAAAAGCATCAAAAGGCATTTGAGAGGTTTGGAGAGCAAGATGCACATTATTTATTGGAGCTCCATAGAGATGAGAAGTAAACTCTTCAAGATGCGAGATCCTCATCTTTATAGCTAGAGATGTCTTGGTAATTCCTATCTCAACAGTTGCATCTGAGTCGGCCTTTAGTACCGGTGGTCGTATAGTGGATCCAATCCACAGTTCATTGGCTCTAATAGTTGAAGTTCTTATTTGTGCAAAAAATTGGATCATGAATAAACTGATGAATATTATTAATCTTATGAGACAATACAAGAATGTGTTGAACTTGATGAAGGTAACTCAGTCTTTGTGTTATTTATAACACTTTTTTACTTACAAAGAATATATTCTACAAGCTTAATTTTTTCATGATTTTTTAGTAGAGTATGCTAAGTCTGGGATAACGAAGGTATGGTGCTGTGTTGGCGGAGATGATTGGAGATTGAAGGTTAAAGAACCTATGGTTTTAGTTTGTCATTTTAGTTTACATTTTTCTTTGTGACAATGTTGTCTTTTAATGGATTAGAACTTGGGAGTTACTCTTTATTTATGTTATGTTTGTTATGTTATAGTTGGTATAATTGTGATCTGTAACTGGTGTCATTTGTGTGATTTTTGATGAATTTGTTACTGTTTTTAGGATGATTTTGTGATAGATTTGTGTGATTTTTCAGATTTTAGGTTAAAAAAGTTCCACATTTTACTATTTTAGGTTGAATTTTTGTTGAAAAAATTAAAAAACAGGTGTCGCTAAACCGCCGAACCGAAACTCACGGTTCGGCTCTTTTAACTTTCACGTTTCGGTTCGATTCGGCAAATAGTTGAACTGAATATCTCGATTCGATTCGGCTTTAGGCCACTAACCGAACCGTGTTCACCCTATTAAATCATAGAGATATAATAACTGTAACTTGAATAGGATTTAGGTTTTTAGGTTAGATTTTTGTCTGATTTTAAAGTTAATGTAAACTAACTGATTTTTGTTTAGATATATAATAACTGTAAATAGTAAATCAGAAAAAAATAAACATTGCTCTCTGATGTTGATAGGGCAGTTCATGAGTACATATTTGACGAGTTCTTGAAAGATGAGTTAGTATATATGTGAAATTTTTTATGACATTTTAATGTCACTTAGTTTACACAGATATGTTATGGTTGGGAATTGCCCATATTTGATGTTTTCATGAATCATTTAAAGTTTTTCGAAAATATCACATATCCTTTTACTATTTCACTTCACAATAAATACAATAAATTATATTGCCAAATCACATATATCCCTCAAGAATTCAATGGATGGATAAGAGACTTGTGATTACACAGGTTGAAAATAATAAGAGATAATCAATGAAGCAAGAAAAACAGCTAATCTAATTTTTTTGGATGAATATTTGACCCTGGAATTCTATGATAGAAAATGTTGAGAAATGGTAACATGCCATGTAAGACTAGTCTCGTCAATATCAGCCAAATTTTCAAACCAAACCGCGTGATTGGGATTAACTAATTTAATCATCCTCACTTAATTATCTTTTGTTCCCTCTAAGATTAAAGAGACCCAGTCCTTGAATGCCAAAATTTCCAGCCAACTGCAAGTTCACCACATAACAAAAGATTCCCTTTCCTCATTTTTTCTTCGCTTTCGAAAGATAGTTTTCCATTATTCTTCTTGTTGACGTTTGAAACGTGTCATGGTGATATGGAGAAATGCTAATATTACTATATTAGTTTAAAAACATTTTTCAAATTATTGTATGCATCTGATAAATTTGTTTTTAAGGTAAAATTTTTCATTTCAAAACAGCAAAACAAATTCTTACAAATACTCATGCAGAGGAAGTACTTCGTGACTAATCGATCAGGGTTTGTTGTGAGATTTGGAATAGAATGTGTTTCTTTTGAAATAGTTTGGTCATATGACTTTACATGGTGGCATAAATGAATTGTTGGGAACCTTTATAGCTAGGATTTGTATGTCAAACGCTATGCTTTTTTGTTGCCTCCTTTTCCTTTTAGTTATTCACAAATTATTACCTAATCGTGACATAATTAAACGGCTTTAATTAAGAAGAATTAAATTAATTGGCATTTGCATGGTAATAAAAGATCTAGTAAATACTAAATTGTATAATTGAGTCATCATTACTTCCATTCCTTAGGATAGTTTTCCTTTAAGAAGACTGAAGAAAAATAAAGTAAGAAAAAAATGAAAGACTTATTCAAAGAAATTGCAAGAGTAACTGAAGTGGACAAAAAATATTTTCGTGCATAATGTATCTTGTGAGTTTGAATCATAACTTTTTAATAATATTTTGTGAATAGTTATGTCCAAATTTTTGTATTTTATATGACATATTTTCTAATAATAAACTGATTTTAGATGTCCAATTTTGAGTGACTGTGTCTTAAAATACACCTCATAAATTTTAGTATGGTAATATATTCACATTTGTATTTTTTTCTGTCCTTGTTCTTTTTCGTACGTTCATTAATTAACAAAATATATATTTGAAGTAACCTAAAAAGTCAACCAAAAAATTTAAAAAACAGATCACTCTTAATAGCGACTCAAGTGATAAAAACACAAAATATACCATCACAAAGGGTATTGACCAATTCAATGATGGTCTTTTGAGAGCATTTTTCTATAGGATTTGGTATCACTTTGACAGTCAATGGTTCTTTGTCTACCATTAAACTTGACAACCTTTGATTACGTTCAAGAATTTCCCTTTTCTTATGAACAAACCCCATGATCAATTCATCATCTCGTCTGCCCAAATTACTCTCTCTCTCTCTCTCTCTCTCTGTCTCTCTCTCTCTCTCTCTCTCTCTCTCT